>APFE030759302.1:246249-280909 GCA_000404065.3 Pinus taeda | reverse complement strand
TATGCTTCCTGGTTACCATAATTTTGCTTTCCATTTTTCTTGCTAACATGAATGCCTTCTCTAATGAATCAGGTTCCCAAAGGTGAACATCATGTTGGATATTATCCTTAAAAGACCCTATGAACACATCAATCCTATGCTCCTCTGGAATATCTTTTACCCTTATGTTCAATTTTTGGAACTCCTTGTGCTCCATTATTGAACCCTTTTGTTTGAGACTTATAAATTGGCTAAAAAAAAGTGTTGCTTTTTGTATCCTCATAATGTGCCATCAATTCTTCCGTAAAAATTGCCCAAGTGATAAATTGTTTACGAGAGCAAAGCCATTGATACCATACAAACTGATTTGGTTCCAAATATAAGTTGCCATACGTACCTTTTGTGTATTTTGCACATTATTGAGATCGAAAAATTGCTCCATCTGTAATATCCATGTTGCAGGATCCTTGCCATCAAACTTCCTCATATCGATTTTTGGAATATGGTGCATCTTCGATCTAACATTAGAGTCTATGAAATCATGATTAACATTTCCTTTGTTAGCATCATGAGTTTCCTTTACTCCCATTTCACCATTAGTAAGTATTTCTTGTAGAAAATTTGTCAAATCTACCTTCAAATCTATCTTCAAATTGTCAATCTTGGCTTCCACGTCCTTTATCTTAGATTCCACACCATTTATCTTATCTTCTGTTCGCTTTTGTGAGAGTGAAATTTGTTGCACTTAGTCTTGTAATTTTGATATATCATGTAGCATTTCTTCCTCTTCTTCATGAGTCATGCTAGAGCTTTCAGATTTCTTACTAGGTGTTTGCATTTTCTTTCCTCGGGGCATCAGTTACCGATAGTAATGCTCTACTATGCCCTTTGAATTCCTTCAAAATAATTTTTCAAACCAAGCTTAAGCAAAAATTTAAAAAATCTACACACATTTTTTCACTTTGTAGGAGCTCAATATTGCCTGTGATGTATCTCTATAATCTCGGATCATCTAGTTCTGAAATTGCGACTTGAAGTAGCCCTCTCCAATGCCACCAGCCTTTACCCAATTGGATTCTCCAATGAAGAATTATGCTAATTCTCCCACAGTGACCTGGTTATAGACTAATTTAGTAGAGCGAACTTGTACGACGTGCCACGTGTCCCTGTTTCGACCTTTGGTTCTGCAAAATATATACAAGAAACTATAGTCTGTCCTCTTTCTGTACCTTCTTACAAAATTTCAATCTGATGCCTAGAGAGAAAGTTATGATGATTTTCCCCAGGTCACCTATTTGTAATGTAATTCAGGATTCTCCAAAAAGACCAACTTCCTCAGATCATATCTTCGAAATATAGCGCGAAAAGCTCTGAAATTCGGACCCAAGGTTCAATGCGATTTCATCTCAAATGCCATGATGACCTGTTTGGAGCAGCGAAACCCTAGAATCCAAAGCTCTGATACCAAATGTTATGAAACTAGCTCAAGAAAAAGATAGAAAAGATAGATCAACGCCTTAAAGTTTAGCCTCTTCGAGGGGGCAACCTCCTTTACATTACATAAATGAAAAATTATTGGATGATTCAAATGACAAAACCTCCTTTCTATATATAGGAGTCTAAGGAGTCACAATATAACCCAGCCGACCTAACAATAATAATATAAAGCCACAAAAATAACAATAGAGGGATTTCATGGGCACAGTAATAACAATTGGGGACAATAGGGACACAACAATATTAATAAGGGGTACAACTACAATAGTAATGGGGTAATCACTAGTATTATAGGGACCCAACACTCACCCATCCTCCTGCTCTCGATGTTGTCTACAGGAGCACTTACAGGTTCTACAAGAGCACCTACAGGCAGTTCTACAGGAGGGGCAGTGAGCTGTTTTTAAGAAGAAAACACAGGTTTTTTTCTCGATTTTTTGCTTGAGGAGGTAGGTTCCATGCATACCCACCTTGATTACCAGCATATGCAAGAAATGATATCATTTTAAGGAGGAATTGAGTCCATAGAAGAAGAGGAATTATATAAAAAAATTCTGCCTATTTTTTGAAAAAAAAACACAATTTTCCTCTGTTTTCCTCTTTCTTCAAAAATTTTGTCTCCATCTCTAAATTTTGTGTTCAAAAGGGGTATAAGCACAATGACAGGAGGATTCATGAGGAAGTATCCCACTAATTCCACCAGGCTCCATGAACATCCCCAAGTAGTGGCCATATTCACAAGGGAAAATTAGATGGACTTTTTTGAGAAATTCCAAGGGTTTGATGAGGAAATTTCCCAGGAATTTGCCCTCTCTTTAGTCCCTCACTCAAGAACACATGCCACTGTCACTTTTAGAGGTCTTTCCATGGAGATAACCACTAAATTTATCAGTAGGGTTACTACCCTTCCTCTTGGATTACTTTGGAGCAAAGATGAAAAACCATTTGGACAGGCTATCAAGAAAAACTTTTTCCAAAACAATGAACATCTTGTAGAAGATAAAAGTGGCATTAGAAGGGCTAGCATACCATACCCTTGGAATGAGGTTAGTTATCAAATCATCAAATACATTTCCTGTGAAGGGAGGTACAACATAGTTTATGGCTACCATTTTAGAATCCTTCATGAGTTGAGATATGGCATTGACAGTCCAACACTCCAGAAACTCAGCATCCCCTATTTCCTCTTGTAGTCCCTCATAGACTCCAAAATTAAATTTAAGGCAAGGAGTCCAGATCAGCTGGCTCACCATGGGTTAATAAAAATTTTAGTGGAAGAAGCCCTCCATACATTCACACTCCCTATAACATGGGAAGTCTTCAGGAACATGATAGTAGAAAATGACATAAAGGCCTTCACCTATGATATCAGTCCTTTTGACAATGAGGAATAAGAGCAGAAAGGGGGAGAAGGGGAAGCAATTGATGACTCAACAGGACAAGAAAAGGAGGAGGAAGAAACTAAGATAGAAGAGGAGAAGGGGGAAGAAACAGAACAGGAAGAAATAGAGCAAACATAGATAGAAAATGAGGCAGAAGGAGGAGAAAAAGAGGCAGCAGAGGCAAAACAAAGAGAAGGGTCCCTTGAGACCCTGGAAAGGGAGGCAGCAGTTGCTCACACAGGCCTGAGCACACTAATTAAGCCAAAAAAAAAGAGAAAAATGTAGGCCTCCATGTATTTCAAGGCCAGGAAAAGTGCAAGGATCAAAATAGGGAAACTCCTGCCATCTTCAACAGTGCCCATTACAATTGAAGATTCACCCACTGTCAAAGGGGAAGAATCTCCCTCTAAAACCCCTATCACATATGAAAGAGGGACTCCTAAATCTTCCACCTGGAAGGAAAAAGTGCAACTATAAGACCCAAAAACATTCCTACAGGAGGGACAGAGAGTTCTACAGGAGACACTGTCAAAGCTACAGGAGACCCAATAGCTGGAGAAAATAATAGAAGAGTAGCCAAAAGGGAAGGAGGAAGCTACAAAGCCACAAGAACCTGATCCCCAACCCAACCTTGCCTCCTATTACCATCTTCATGAAGGAGGAAGGATAATTCCACAAACATTTGTAATTCCACTATTCTTTGAACTAGAGAAGGAAAGAATAAGAACACATAGGTGGATGTAAATAGCCAAATCCAAGGGAGTTGAGGATGTTGGCCATATGGAGAACAAACTTAGAGAAATGGGTAGAGAGTTAAGTGTTGTCAGACATAGAGAAGCAATTGCAAGAAACCAAGTTCAAATTGAAAATGAATTGCTAAGGAGGCAGCTAAAGGAGAAAGAGACCCAGCTGGCATGCATGGAAAGCTTATCCATGGAGGCACTGCAATGTACAACACCAAAAAAATCCTATGGATTATACCTCAAGGACCAATGGCTACAATTTCAGATCAAGACTTTGGCACAAAGAGGCACAATGCATTTTCAAGATTATAGAAAGTTTATGGACTTGTGTGATCAAAGCATAGCAAAAGATAAGGCAAAGATGGCAGAATTTTACCTACATAATATAGCCCTCACAGACATGAATGTGTGGGACCCTAATGCTATGCTAGGGGACCTACAACTAACGGTCATGGCTTCCTGGATGAAGCATGAAGAGTTAAGGGCAACATAAGTAAAAAGGTTGATGATAAGGGAGCAGAATGAGCCATTAATGATCAGAGCTGAGCCATCAAATCTCATGGCTCTCATCACCACACACCAGCTGCTTGCCAATAATCCTTAAATTGCCCCTAGATATATAAGTGATCAAGCACAGGGCATTGCACATTTTGAGGACATGGAAAGGTTACTTGGGGATGACTGTGTGCATGCATGTATGAGGAGATGGAACACCTTACCACACAGTCTGAATATCAGGGAATATCATTCCCCAATGAGGATGAAGGAGGCACTAAGGAGAGTGCCAATGTACAAGCACTCAATGCAGAGGCTGCAGGTCAATTGGATTGGCCTCAAACTGAGTCCACCACTGCTGTTAGGCATGCTAGAAGGAAGGACAAAAGAAGAAGAGTAGAGGTAGTGGGAAGAGATAGATAGAAAAGCAGGCTTCTATGACAAGGAAGAGGAAACAACATTAGAAGCTTGGGATGTTAGAGAGGCCACAAAGGCCATAAAAGATGAGGAGATGGACTAAGTTGCTCAGAGGATGAGTAACACCTTCAATAGGGGGTGATGATGAGCCCCATAAATGGGTAATTATATGGGGTCATTTGCCTCCTAAAATAGTTAAATCAACCATTCTCTTAGTTTATTGCATGTTTTTTTATTATATTTATGCTTATGGAGTGAGTTGAGTTAGTTATGATGCCATGTGGTCTAATATGTGGTTAATGTGGATTTTTGTTGAATTTTGAAGACAAAGTCAAAGATTCAATGGTCAATTGGCAACAATAATTCGCAGTGGACAAAGGAGAGGATTTATAGGAGGGAATCCCCCTCATTTATTACTCCCCACTTCGAATTCCCTTTCATGCAGCTCGGAGTACAAACATCCAAATAAATCCACTAGGAGGTAGCCGAGCAAGTGGAGGATAATTGGTGTTTATATTGAGTTTTGGGAGCCAAGCCTCCTTGATTTTAAGGAAGCTATTGGGAGCTTCAGTTGTATAAGTAGAGAGGCCTAGGTCCTCAGTAGGGTTAGATTTTTGTTGTGCTTTTGCTATTGTAAAACTTTGCTCAACTTTGAGCTTACTTTTGTGGACAGTTTCATGTAATCCTATTACTGTTTTGATAATAAAGATGAGGTCCTTTTTGAGCTAGCACTGAGTTAACTTAGAGGGCTGAAGCTCTTGGGTTAGGGCCCAATCCAAGCAGCCAAGCTCCTCTTTGTTTGTATTTATATTCTTTGCTTCAGTTTATGGATTAGTTGCTATTAGATGAATTTATTTCTTGGTTAAGAATAGGTTGTTTTTGATGGTTTAGTAGTTTGCTTTCATTTGTGTTTTCTATAGCAGGTTAAGCAGTGATAGAAAGAAGATTCAAAAGGCTAGTAACAGTGCCTTGGCCCTTTTTTCCTCCCTTTGGGACTATTAATTGAGGCAAAGACCCTCTTGCTGCCCTAAAAACACAGATTTTTCTTCTCCATATGATTTCTAGTGTTTGCAAGTGTGTTAGAAGGTTAATGCATTGCTTTAGATCTCTTCCACCATGCTCATTTCTGTATTTGCAATAAGTCTTCTTCCATGCTTTCTTGTCTTGTAGCATTGCTCAACATTCACTTCTATGAATCATAGTTTAGACTAGCCTGATGCAAAATTCTGTTTTTTTAGATGTACTCACTTCCTTGCTTGCTTGTTATTGGTTGACTATCAGTTCTTTTGTAGCAGATCTTTCCTCACAACAAGTCAGCCTAATAGCCATCACATTCTCTCTTTGATCCATGCCCTACAAGTCGCCCAAATTTCACCTCAAATTTGCCTTAGTTTTCTGCGTTTTTCCATAGGACTTCTTCCTCTCTCCCAATCATCTTTCCCTCTCCTAGTGATTCTTGGTGGACCTTAGGCACCCTAACACATCATCCCATTCTTCACCTACCTTTTCCACTCACTCTCACACCCTCAAAACCTTCAAAACTGCTCTCGGCATCCTCTTGTACACCACCTGTAGATCCCCTGTGTCCTCCCGTAGATTTTCCTGTAAGCTTTCTTTTGAAGACCGAGTATGGGAAAATCCTCCAGAGGGCACCTGAGACCTCCTAGGACCCATCCACACCATCCTACATCCCCACAAAGCCTAAAGTCCCCCTTCAACACCGACTATTTGCTTCCACCTTCACACACAATAAAATACATGCCTGTCAATTTCACATAAAAATACATAAAAAGCCAAAAAGATATTTTTTTGCTCATTTGCTTCTAGAAATAGCGTGAGTAGATGTTGTTTACTTCATTGAGTAGGTAATGAAATTCATTTCATGGTTTTCATAGTGCTTTCTGCATAAGTAGGGTTTTCTAGGTTTACTTTACATTTCAGTCTTTTTCCTTTCTGCAATTAGAGTAGCTTCTGTAAAGTAAGCTTTCCTTTATTTCATCACATATAGAGCTTCTTCTAGATCCATAGAAGTTGGCCTGATCTCCTAGTGATCTTGCACCAACTAACCAAGTGATAGCCTGCAGTAAGAACTAGTACTTGTGTATACAACACCGTCACTTCCAAGTTTGTTACGAACTACCGGGTTGATAAGAGTAAAGTAGGCAGCCCAGGAGTTGCAACATTATTGCTGCAATACTGGTGTTCACCACTTTTTGGATCTGTTGCCGGAGAAGTGTTAGAGTATTTTGTGATTACTGTTTTCTTCTATTTTCTATCACAACATTCTGCTAGATAGTTTATTTCAGCAAAAGTAGAATAGTCATTTCTTTCAGCTTCTGCATTTCCTTGCTTTTCTTTTCAATGCTGTAAATTTCATTGCAACAAGAGTAGGCTAGTCATTTATTTCAAGTTCTGCATTTCCTTGCTTTCCTTTTCAATTCTGCAAATTTCATTTCACCAAGAGTAGGCTAGTCATTTCTTTCAAGTTCTCCATTTCCTTGCTTTCCTTTTCAATTCTGCAAATTTCATTTCAGCAGGTTCATTTCAGTCAGTTGCAATTTGTTTTGTTCAATCCATTTCAGTTTTGCAGGTACAATTAGTGTGAAAAAAACATAAACCAACCAAAAAGATTTCCTTTCATGCCTCGTAGGAATAGAGATAATTCAGGAAAATTCTTGCCCAACACCCCCACTACCCCACAACCAACCTTCTCTCTTCTTTGGTGGCAGTGATCAAGAAGAACCTTTAGGTGAACAACCAGAGATATTTGAAGAAACTATAGGGGAAGAAGAAGAATAAAACGTCCCTCATGAGCCAATGGCTGAAAACATAAATGCTAGGGGTAATTGAGAGAGAATAGAGGGTACCTTTCCCATTAGGGAGACAATGGGGACACTAAAATGAAGAATATAAGCCCTTCAACCCTACCTCACTTCCATGGTTTGAGTACAGAAGATCCCGACACTTTCTTGTTTGAATTTTCTGTCATCTATCGAACCTATGACTATGCAGAAAATGAGCAAAAGTTGAAGCTATTCCCTTCTACTCTCAAGGATGTAGCATTGCACTGGTTCATGGGGTTACCTGGCAATAGCATCACAACTTGGGCTCAGATGCAGCATGCCTTTAATGACAAGTATCAAGACTACTGTAGGTCAAAAGATACCAAATAAGAAATCTCTCGAATGACCATGGGAAGTGATGAATCCTTGGAAGATTATGAAGAGAGGTTCCAGCTCAGCTATAAAAGGACCAGGTATACACTTGACCCTGAATCTCTGAAGTTGGTCCTGCTCAGGGGAATTCTGGAAGACCTTCTAGACACCCTCCATCTGCTGGCTGGGGTAAACATCTACCAACTATCATATGAGGACATAAAGACTGTTTTTAGAAACCATTCTAGAGCAACTAGAAAGAAAGGTAGGGGGGTTCAACCCATAGCCAGTACCTCCTCTTCTAATTCATCCTTAAAGGTGAAATTGGAAACATGTTGGAAGACTTCAAAAGTGATATGCTGCAGATACTTGCCATGCAAATGGATACCTTGCATATCAAAATAAAACAAGGGGAAGCAGAGAGGGCTTTGGCCATCTTTTGTCCTAGATGCACTAGGAAGCATCCTAGGAACGAAGTCCTTTGAACTCTATAGAGGTTGGTTCAGTCTGTGAACAAGATCATTCTACAGATAAGTGCCCTTCCTTGCCTGGACTTAATGCTGTATACCAAGGGGCCGAAGGAGCCACTGAACCACTCTATTTCATGAACCAAAGGAGACCGCATGGACCTAGACCATACTAGAAGAGGATGTAAGGGACATCTCAGGCATACTACAACCCCAACCAGGTCACTTCCATACCTTCTTGGGGCCCTCCTGCTCATCCTTCCTGGTCAATGCCTCCTCCTTGGTCCTTCCCATCTCAATATCATGCCCAACTAGCCACTCATTCATTTCAATCCTATGTTCGGCTGCAACCTCAGTGGAATGCATCTCATCAGGGGTGGAGGTCCCTGTACAACTCTCCTCTCACTCTTTTGCCTCCACCACCTACTCAACCACAACCATTACCTTCTGCTCCACCAAGGCAACTCGAAATGGCTGCCTAGTCAAACCCGAACCCGAACAACATGCAGGCTCAACAAGTATATAGTGGGGAACCATCATGCCCAACTTATGCTGTAGAGATTCAGGAGATTAACCTGTGATCTGGGAAGGTTCTCCCAAATAGCCAACCTCCACCCAGGGAGGTTGAGGAAGATAAAGAGGAAATTGAAGCTAAAGCAATTTCACCCTTTCTTAAGAGACTATCCAGGACAACACAACCTACCCCAGAAGAAACTGAACTTCTAGGAGTTTTGAAATAGTTATGTGTAAAGATACCACTTCTCCAAGCCATAAAATATGTGCCTATCTACAATAGGTTGATCAAAGAGAAGTGCTTTAGGCATCCAGGAAGGTGCAAAAGGGATGCCCCAACTATCAATGTCATAGGACAATTGTCTGACTTGACGTTGGGGCAGGTAATCTGTCTGAAATATCTGGACCCTAGAAGCCCAGTAGTTGATGTCCACATCAATGGCACTATGATCCCACATACCTTGATTGATTTGGGAGCCGCCATTAATGTGATGACAAAGGACACAATGCTCAAACTTAACCTCTAGGGCTGCTTGAGGAAGACCACGACAGTACTGCAGCTAGCAGACTGCTCCACTGTGACCCTTGAAGGGATTGTGGAAGATGTGATGGTCTCCATTGATTCTTAGGAGTACCCTGCTGATTTCTTAGTTCTCCAGCCGAAGGCAAAGCTCATTGGGTATCCTCTCATCCTGGGAAGGCCTTGGTTGGCTACTGTCGATGCCTACATCAACTGTCGAGCTGGGAACATGACCATAAAGAACGGGCATATGTCAAAGTAGTTAATCCTATACCCTCTTGCCCAACCCTTGCTAGAACATGATCTACCTCTCTGGTTGGAGGAGGAGGAGGAGGATGAGGTCTATTCTACACCACTTTATGCATTAGAAACTGCCATGGGGTGAAAACTGCAAGATGAGTATGATATGATTGAAAATTTGATTTAGAATCCACCTCCCAGTGTTTTACCATTAGATGACATAGTGAGAGAAACCCAAAACAACCCCTCAACTGATCTCTGTGTGGCTGAACCGACCTCTCTTCATGTTAAGAATATAGAGTTAGGCCCAGAAAGAACCTTGAAAATCAATCCATCCCTATCCACTTCCCAGGAGAAGGAACTGTGCATCTTATTGAGAAAGCATTTAGATGCCTTCGCCTGGAGTTATAAGGAGATAAGGGAGTGCACCCTTCAGTATGTACTCATCATATATACATCAAGGAAGATTGCAAACCAGTCAGGCAGCCTCAAAGGAAGATGAATCCAACACTTAAAGATATTGTTGAGGAAGAATTGCGAAAATTTCTTGATGCAGGATTCATCTATCCCACCTCTGACAGTGAATGGGTCTCTCCTTTGGTGCTAGTGCCAAAGAAAAATGGCAAGTGGAGAATCTGTGTCAACTATCGGGAATTGAACAAAGCCACTAAAAATGACCTTTTTCTTTTGCCGTTCATAGATCAATTGTTAGATGGTATGGCGGGGAAAAAGTTTTTCTCCTTCCTCTATGGGTTCAGCGGGTACAATCAGATTCAAATCAGCACAGAAGACCAAGATAAGACCACTTTCACTTGTCCTTGGGGTACCTTTGCATACTGTGTCCTTCCTTTTGGTTTGTGCAATGCTCCAGCCACTTTCTAAAGAGTGGTATTGAGTATATTTTCTGAACTGGTTCATGATGTAGTGGAAATATATATGGATGATTTTACTCCTTATGGTTCTGACTTTCAGGAAGCTTTATCTAACCTAGGAAAAGTTCTGGACAAGTGTAGTGAGATGAACCTATCCCTCAGTCTAGAAAAATGCGAATTTTTGATGACTGAAGGGACTGTGTTAGGTCATGTAATATCTCAACAAGGACTGCAGGTGGACCCCAACAAGATTGCCATCATCCAAAGGGTCCCACCTCCTCAAAAGGTGAGAGATGTCAGAAGTTTCCTAGGCTTAGCTGGATATTACCAGAGATTCATTAAAGATTTCAGTAAGCTATCCTCTCCTTTGTTTGGCCTTTTAGGCAAAGATGTTGAGTTCATATGGTCTAAAAACTTTCAAGAAGCCCTGAATACCTTGAAGAGCAAGTTAGTAACTGCCCCAATTCTCAGAGGCCCAAAATGGGCCCTAACTTTTCACATTCACACAGATGCCTCGAACAAAACTATAGGAGCAACTTTAGGACAAATTGACGAAAAGTTGCCTTATGCCATATACTTTATAAGCAAAAATTTGTCAAAGGCAGAGTTAAATTACACAGTGACCGAGAAGGAACTCCTAACTGTTGTGCATTCCTTAAACAAATTCAGACATTATATCATAGGCCATCAAACCTTCGTGCACACTGATCGTGCTGTAATTAGATATTTGATGAACAAACCAGATGTAAATGCTTGCATTATTAGATGGTTGCTTTTACTGCAGCAGTTTGATCTAAGCATTATTAATAAACCTGGTAAATAAAATGTTGTTGCTGACTTTTTGTCTAGAGTAAATTTGCCTGCAGGTGAAGAAGGAATGGTGGATGACAAAATGCCATATGAACATCTATTTGTTATTTCGGTACTCTCTCCATGGTTTGTTGATATAGCAAACTACTTGGTTTCAACACAGTTTCCACCACACCTGTCCTCAAAAGAGAAGAGCAAGATAGTGAGGAAAAGTGCCCGTTTCACTTGGATTGGGGGTAATCTCTTCAAACTTGGCCTAGATCAGATATTGAGAAGATGTGTCAGAGAAGAGGAAGTCTTTGACATTCTCCTGACTTGTCATGACAGGCCTTGTGGAGGTCATTTTGCAGCAAAGAGAAGTACCTTTAAAATATTGCAAGCAGGCTACTATTGGCCCACTCTTCATCAAGATGTGAGGAGATACACCAGCCAATGTGATTGACATCAAAGGATGGGGAAACCTACTCCAAAGGATGAGATGCCCATGCAACCTCAAGTGACCTTTAAGTCAATTGAGAAGTGGGGCATGGACTTTGTGGGTCCTACCAGCCCTCCTTCAAGACAGAAACAATACATCATTGTGTGCACCGATTACCTAACAAAGTGGGCAGAAACGAAAGCAATCAAAGCAGCAACAGAGGAAAAAGTAGATGAGTTTTTGAGAGAAAACATATTCTACAAGTTCGGGTACCCAAGAGAATTGGTCATAGATCAAGGCAGTTAGTTCACTTCCAATTTGATTGAAGACCTGCTCACACATCATAAAATCAAGAACATGACTTCCACGCCTTACCATCCAGAAGCCAATGGGCAGGTGGAAGTCACTAACAGAGCTTTGGAAGGAATTTTGACCAAGGTAGTGAGTAGCAGCAGAAAAGACTCAGCGGACAGATTAGTTGAGGCCACCTGGGCCTACAACACAACATGGAAGACCACTACAGGGTTCACACCCTATGAACTAGTCTATGGGAAGAAGGCTTTGCTATCAATAGAATTTGAATTCAATACACTAAGGATGGCAGCTCAGTTGGACCTAGACCTCAACCATGCACAGAAGGAAAGGTTACTCCAGCTGAATGGATTGGATGAACAAAGATTGCAGGCCCTTCTCCACACAGAGGTATTTCAGCTTCCGAGGAAGATATGGCATGAAAAAAATATCAAGGAGAAGCAATTCCAAGAAGGAGATTGGGCACTGCTCTATGATTCATGGTATAAAGACTTCAAAGGCAAGCTGAGGACAAGATGGCTGGGACCCTACACTGTGGAAAAATGCAATGACAACGGTTTAGTCCTGATCAGAACCATTGATGATGAAGCCATCCCATACTTGTCAATGGACATCGGTTGAAAATTTAAAAGAAGCCCCTCTCCAAGCGAGAGTTCATTGAAGATTTGAATAAGACAGTGATGGTAGTGGAGCATGTCTTAGCCTCCACTTCACTCACTCATTGAAGGAAAAGAAAAAAAAGAAAAAATAAAGAGTCAAGTGAAAACCTCCATGAGGCGCTTGAAGTCCCATCATTGGGTTGAAAACCTCTCCTAAGGCGACCCAGTGATGTCAAAAAAAAAGAAAAGAAAAGAGAAAAAAGAGAATAAGATCCTTGGGTGAAAACCTCCCTTGGAGGCATCTAGGGCAGGCAATTAGGGTGAAAACCTCTTTGAGGCACCCTAGTTGTTTTCAAAAAAACAAAAAGAGAAAAAAGAAAAATAAAACTGAATTTTAATGTGCATTGCAGGTTTGCAGGAGGACCTTAGAGAGCAATAGGAGATGCCACAAAGCCATGACATTCACACCAACATCTATTTCATCCCCTCCACACTCTTCTCCATCATTTCTGACCTTTCTTCCACCCCACTATTTTTTTCCCGGAAACTGTGTGTTTTACAGGAGTCCCTGTGTTTTCTACAGGAGGCTCCGGTAGGAATTACAAAGAGCCAGAAATGGTTCCAAAAAATAGTTTGAGGGGTTCGGAAGCTTCATGAAGAACATATAAAACCTCCTACATCTATCAACTTGCCTTGCCATCCATTCCACACCTGCATCACATCATCATCATCATTTTTTCTTCTTGTCCCAGAAAAAACAAAGAAAAAACAGTTTTTAGTAAAAAGAGAATAAAAAAAACAAAAATAAGAAAGGAAGCAGCACCTCAAATCTCACCTGCAGCTTACCTATTACCTCTCCATATCCATCAACATCTTTGGCATCATCCTCACAGCCCCTAGCATAGAAATAAGCTCAAATTTCAAGGGGAGAAGCAGCTACAGGAGCTCCTATAGGAATTACTGTAGCAGTTGATCTCATTAAAATCAAGCCACAACAGCAAAAGAAGTGCAACCATGAGGATTGAAGGAGACATCTGAAGCTTAGATCCAACCAGAGGATACCTACATAAGACAAACAGCCACACATCAGAAAGCAGAGAGCATGCAGCAAGGGAAACACAGGCATGCAGCAGTAGAAGGAGCCGAAATACCTCACAAGACATACATTCGACTCACAGGTAAGTGACTAACCCGCTCCTCTATTTTCGTTTGTGTAATTGGAAGATATGCATGAGTAATGAGATGGTTGAGGTTGAACGAGGAAAAGGTGGCTATTTAACTTGGCCACCTTCATCTAGTTGACTGCACTCATCCGAAGATGTCACCCACACGTGCGCATAGTCAACTTAGAGAAAGATAGCAATGACAGGTAGGGGAGGGCATGTAAAATCCGATGCAATAATGAGAGGTGATTGCGGGAAGGAACCATGATGACAAGGTAGGTGGGGACCAACAGTCCAAATATGGCCAACGTACATTTTTGCCAGCTCATCCCCATCACCGAAAATATCTAAAAGAAGTAATAAGTACTCCTCCTCGAGCACTCTCACCACCTTTTCCCTCATTATCTCCTCGTAAACTTAGCTGCAACAAACTCCTTGTCACCCCATAGCCTCGAAACCATTGTTTTCCATCGATATCACCCATCTTCCTGCTCTCGGCATTGTCTACAAGAGCACTTATAGGTTCTACAGGAGCACCTACAGGCAGTTCTACAGGAGGGGCAATGAGTTGTTTTTAAGAAGAAAACACGGGTTTTTTGCTTGATTTCCAGCTTGAGGAGGTAGGTTCCATCCATACCCACCTTGATTATTAGCATATGCAAGCAATGATATCATTTTAAGGAGGAAATGAGTCCATAGAAGAAGAGGAATTATATAAAAATTTTATGCCTGCTTTTTAAAAAAAACACAGTTTTCCTCTGTTTTCCTGTTTCTTCAAAATTATTGTCTCCATCTCTACATTTGGTGTTCAAAAGGGGTATAAGCACAATGATAGGAGGATTCATGAGGAAGTAGCCCACTAATTCCACCAGGCTCCATGAACATCCCCAAGTAGTGGCCATATTCACAAGGGCAATTTGGATGAACTTTTTTGAGAAATTCTAACGGTTTGATGAGGAAATTGCCCAAGAATTTTCGCTCTCTTTAGTCCCTCACTCAAGAACACATGCCACTGTCACTTTTAGAGGTCTTTCCATGGAGATAACCGCTGAATTTATCAGTAGGGTTACTACCCTTCCTCTTGGATTACCTTGGAGCAAAGATGAAAAACCAATTGGACAACTGGCAAGAAAAACTTCTTCCAAAACAATGAACATCATGTAGAAGATAAAAATGGCATTAGAAGGGCTAACATACCATACCCTTGGGATGAGGTTAGTTATCAAATAATCAAATACAATTCCTGTGAAGGGAGGTACAACATAGTCTATGGCTACCATTTTAGAATCCTTCATGAGTTGAGATATGACATGGACACTCCAATACCCCAGAAACTCAGCATCCCCTATTTCCTCTTGTAGTCCCTCATAGACTCCAGCATTAAGTTTAAGGCAGGGAGTCTAGATCAGCTGGCTCAACATGGGCTAATCAAAATTTTAGTGTAAGAAGCCCTCCATACATTCACACTCCCTATAACATGGGAAGTCTTCAGGAACAAGACAATAGAAGAGGACATAAGAGCCCTCACCTATGATATCAGTCCTTTTGACAGTGAGGAAGAAGAGCAGAAAGGAGGAGAAGGGGAAGCAACTAATGACTCAGCAGGACAAGAAAAGGAGGAGGAAGAAACTAAGATAGAAGAGGAGAAGGGGGAAGAAACAGAATAGGAAGAAACAAAGCAAACATAGATAGAAAAGGAGGCAGAAGGAGCAGAAAAAGAGGCAGCAGAGGAAAAACAAAGAGAAGGATCCCCTGAGACCCTGGAAAGGGAGGCAACAGCTGCCCTCACATTCCTGAGCACACCAATTAAGCCAAAAGAAAAGAGAAAAAGGTAGGCCTCCATATATTTCACGGCCAGGAAAAGCGCAAGGATCAAAACAGGGAAACCACAACCATCTTCAACAGTGCCCATTACAATTGAAGATTCACCCACTGTCAAAGGGGAAGAATCTCCCTCTAAAACCCCTATCACATATGAAAGAGGGAATCCTAGATCTTCCACCTGGAAGGAAAAAGTGCAACTATAGGACCCAAAAATAGTCCTACAGGAGGCACAGATAGTTCTACAGGAGACACTATCAAAGCTACAGGAGACCCAATAACTAGAGAAAAGAATAGAAGAGCAGCCAAAAGAGAAGGAGGAAGCTACAGAGTCACAAGAACCTGATCCCCAGCTCAGCCTTGCCTCCTATTACCATCTTCTTGAAGGAGGAAGGATAATTCCACAAACATTTGTAATTCCACTATTCTTTGAACTAGAGAAGGAAAGAATAAGAACACATAGGTGGATGCAAATAGCCAAATCCAAGGGAATTGAGGATGTTGGCCATATGGAGAACAAACTTAGAGAAATGGGCAGAGAGTTAAGTGTTATCAGATATAGAGAAGCAATTGAAAGAAACCAACTTCAAATTGAAAATGAATTGCTAAGGAGGCAGCTAAAGGAGAAAGAGACCCAACTAGCATGCATGGCTAGCTTATCCATGGAGGCATTGCAATGTAGAACACTAGTAAAATCCTATGGATTATACCTCAAGGACTAATGGCTACA
Source organism: Pinus taeda (assembly GCA_000404065.3). NCBI lineage: Eukaryota > Viridiplantae > Streptophyta > Pinopsida > Pinales > Pinaceae > Pinus > Pinus taeda. The sequence goes on along the minus strand of APFE030759302.1, from coordinate 264,776 downwards.
ATTTCAGATCAAGACTTTGGCACAAAGAGGCATAATGCCTTTTCAAGATTACTGATAGTTTATGGACCTGTGTGATCAAAACACAGCAGAAGATAAGGCAAAGATGGTAGAATTTCACCTGCATAATATGGCCCTCACAGACATGAATGTGTGGGACCCCAATGCTAGGCTAGGGGACCTACAGCTAATGGCCATGGTTTCCTGGATGAACCATGAAGAGTTAAGGGCAACAAAAGTAAAAATATAGATGATAAGGGAGCAGAATGAGCCATTAATGATTAGAGCTCAGCCATCAGATCCCATGGCTCTCATCAGCACACACCAGCTGCTTGCCAATAATCCTCAAATTGCCCCTAGATATATAGGTGATCAAGCACAAGCCATTGCACATTTTGAGGACAGGAAAATGTTACTTGGGGATGACTGTGTGCATGCATGTATGAGGAGATGGAACACCTTACTACACAGTTTGAAGATCAAGGAATATCATTCCCCAATGAGGATGAAGGAGGCACTAAGGAGAGTGCCAATGTATAAGCACTCAATGCAGAGGTTGCAGGTCAATTGGATTGGCCTCAAACTGAGTCCACCACTATTGTTAGGCATGCTATAAGGAAGGACAAAAGAAGAAGAGCAGAGGCAGTGGGAAGAGATAGACAGAAAATCAGGCTTCTATGACAAGGAAGAGGAAACAACATTAGAAGCTTGGGATGCTAGAGAGGTCACGAGGGCCATAAAATATGAGGAGATGGACTAAGTTGCTCAGAGGATGAGCAACACCTTTAGTAGGGGGATGATGATGAGCCCCATAAATGAGTAATTATATGGGCTCATTTTGCCTCCTAACATAGTTAAATCAACCATTGTCTTAACTTATTGCATGTTTTTTTATTATATTTATGCTTATGGAGTGAGTTGAGTTAGTTATGATGCCATGTGGTCTAATATGTGGTTAATGCAGTTTTTTGTTGAATTTTGAAGACAACTTCAAAGATTCAATGGACAATTGGCAATGATAATTCGAAGTGGACAAAGGAGAGGATTTATAGGAGGGAATCCCCGTCATTTGTTACTCCCCACTTCGAATTCCCCTTCATGCAGCTTGGAGTACAAACAACCAAATCAATGCAGTAGGAGGCAGCCGGGCAAGTGGAGGATAACTGATGTTTATTTCGAGTTTTGGGAGCCAAGCCTCCCTGATTTTAAGGAAGCTGTTGGGAGCTTCAATTGTATAAGTAGAGAGGCCTAGGGCCTCACTAGGGTCAGATTTTTGTTGTACTTTTGCTATTGTAAAACTTTGCTCAACTTCGAGCTTACTTTTGTGGATAGTTTCATGTAATCCTTTTATTGTTTTGATAATAAAGATGAGATCCTTTTTGAGCTACCACTAAGTTACCTCATAGGGTTGAAGCTCTTGGGTTAGGGCCCAATCCAAGCAACCAAGCTCCTCTTTGTTTGTATTTATATGCTTTGTTTAAGTTTATGGATTAGTTGTTGTTAGATGAATTTCTTTCTCGGTTAAGAATAGGTTGTTTTTGATGGTTTAGTAGTTTGCTTTCATTTGTGTTTTCTATAGCAGGTTAAGCAGTGATAGAAAGAAGATTCAAAAGGCTAGCAACAATGCCTTGGCCTTTTTTCCCTCCCTTTGGGACTATGAATTGAGGCAAAGACCCTCTTGCTGCCCCAAAAACACAGATTTTCCTTCTCCATAGGATTTCTAGTGTTTGCACGTGTGTTAGAAGGTTAATGCTTTGCTTTAGATCTCTTCCACCATGCTCATTTCTATATTTGCAATAAGTCTTCTTCCATCCTTGCTTTTCTTGTAGCATTTCTCAACATTCACTTCCTTGGATCATAGTTTAGACTAGCTTGATGCAAAATTCTGTTTTTTTAGATGTACTCACTTCCTTGCTTGCTTGTTATTGGTTGACTGTCAGTTCTTTTGCAGCAAATCTCTCCTCACAGTAGGTTGGCCTATCAGCCATCGCATTCTCTCTTTGATCCATGCCCTACAGGTCGCCCAAAGTTCACCTCAAATCTGCCTTAGTTTTATGCATTTTTCCATAGGACTTCTTCCTCTCTCCCAACCATCTTTCCCTCTCCTAGTGATTCTTGGTGGACCTTAGGTTCCCTAACACATCATCCCTATCTTCACTTACCTTTTGCACCCACTCTCACACCCTCAAAACCTTCAAAACTGCTCTCGGCATCCTCCTGTAGACCACATGTAGATCCCCTGTGTCCTCCTGTAGATTTTCCTGTAGACTTTCTTTTGAAGTTCGAGTGTGGAAAAAGCCTCTAGAAGGCCACCTGAGACCTCCTAGGATCCATCCACACTATCCTACATCCCCAAAAAGCCCAAAGTCGCCCTTCAACACCACCTATTTTCTTCCACCTTCACACACAATAAAATACATGCTTGTCAATTTCACATAAAAATACATAAAAATCCAAAAATATGTTTTTTTGCTCATTTACTTCTAGAAATAGCGTGAGTAGATGTTGTTTACTTCCTTGAGTAGGTAATGGCATTCATTTCATGGTTTTCATAGTGCTTTCTACAAAAGTAGGATTAGTTGGTTAAGTAGGGTTTGCTAGGTTTACTTTACATTTCAGTCTTTTTCCTTTCTACAATTAGAGTAGCCTCTGTAGAGTAAGCTTTCCTTTATTTCATCACATATAGAGCTTCTTCTAGATCCATAGAAGTTGGCTTGAGCTCCTAGCGATCTTGCGCTAGCTGACCAAGTGATAGCTTGCAGTAAGAACTAGTACTTGTGCATACAACACTGTTGCTTCCAAGTTTGTTACGAACTATCAAGTTGATAAGAGTAAAGTAGGCAACCTAGGAGTTGTAGCATTATTGCTGCAATACTAGTGCTCACCACTTTTTGGCGCCGTTGCTGGGGAAGCGTCAGAGTATTTTGTGATTACTACTTTCTTCTCTTTTCTATCGCAACATTCTGCTAGATAGTTTATTTCAGAAAAAGTAGAATAGTCATTTCTTTCAGCTTTTGCATTTTTTTTGCTTTCCTTTTCAATTCTGTAAATTTCATTTCAGCAAGAGTAGGCTAGTCATTTCTTTCAAGTTTTGCATTTCCTTGCTTTCCTTTTCAATTCTGCAAATTTCATTTCAGCAAGAGTAGGCTAGTCATTTCTTTCAAGTTCTGCATTTCCTTGCTTTCCTTTTCAATTTTGTAAATTTCATTTCAGTAGGTTCATTTCAGTTAGTTGCAATTTGTTTTGTTCAATCCATTTTAGTTTTGTAGGTACAATCAGTGTGAAAAAAACAAAAACAAACCAAAAAGATTTCCTTTCATTCCTTGTAGGAATAGAGATAATTCAGGAGAATTCTTGCCCAACACCCCTACTACCTCACACAGCTAACCTTCTCTCTTCTTTGGTGGCAATGATCAAGAAGAACCTTTAGGTGGACAAGCAGAGATACTTGAAGAACCTATACAGGAAGAAGAAGAATAAAACATCACTCTTGAGCCAATTGCTGAAAACAGAAATGCTAGGGGGAATGGAGAGAGAATAGAGGGTACCTTTCTCATTAGGGAGACCAATGGGGACACCAAAATGAAGAATATAAGCCCTTCAGCCCTACCTCACTTCCATGGTTTGACTATCGAAGATCCTGACACCTTCTTGTGTGAGTTTGTTGTCATCTGTCAGGCCTATGATTATGCAGAAGATGAGAAAAAGTTGAAGCTATTCCCTTCTACTCTCAAGGATGTAGCATTCCGCTGGTTCATGGGGTTACCTGGCAATAGCATCACAACTTGGGCTCAGATGCAGTAGGCCTTTAATGACAAGTATCGAGACTACTGTAGGTCAAAAGATACCAAAGAAGAAATCTTCCGAATGACCATGGGAAGTGATGAATCCTTGGAAGATTGTGAAGAGAGGTTCCAGCTCAGCTACAAAAGGGCCAGGTGTACACTTGACCCTGAATTTCTGAAGTTGGTCCTGCTCAGGGGAATTCTAGAAGACCTTCTAGACACCCTCCGCTGGCTGGGGGAGACATCTACCAACTATCTTATGAGGACTTAAAGACTATTTTTAGAAACCATTCTAGAGCAACTAAAAAGAAAGGTAGGGGGAGCCAACCCATAGCCAGTACCTCCTCTTCTAATTCATCCATTAAAGGTGAAATTGGAAACATGTTGGAAGACTTCAAAAGTGAAATGCTGCAGAATCTTGCCATGCAAATGGATACCTTGCATATCAAAAGAAAACAAGAGGAAGTAGAGAGGGTTTTGGCCATCTTTTGTCCTAGATGCACCAGGAGTTATCCTAGAAATGAATGTCCATTGAACTCTATAGAGGTTTGTTCAGTCTATGAAGAGGATCATTCTACAGATAAGTGCCCTTCCTTTACCGGACTTAAAGCTGTACACCAAGGGGGTGAAGGAGCCACTGAACCAATCTATTTCATGAACCAAAGGAGACCGCATGGACCTAGACCATACCAAGAGGGGATGCAAGGGACATCTCAGGCATACTACAACCCCAACCAAGTCACTTCCATACCCTCTTGGGGCCCTCCTGCTCACCCTTCTTGGTCCAAGCCTCCTCCTTGGTCCTTCCCATCTCAATATCATGCCCAACCAACTACTCATTCATTTCAATCCTATGTTCAGTCGCAACCTCAGTGGAATGCATCTCATCAGGGGTGGAGGCCCCAATACAACTCCCCTCTCACACTTTTGCCTCCACCGCCTGCTCAACCACAACCATTACCTTCTGCTCCACCAAGCAACCCCAAATTCCTGCCCAGCCTAACCCGAACCCGAATAACAGACAGGCTCAACAAGTATATAGTGGTGAATCATCATGCCCAATTTATGTTGTAGAGATTCAGGAGATTAATCTGCGACCTAGGAAGGTTCTCCCAGACAGCCAACCTCCACCCAGGGAGGTTGAGGAAGATAAAGAGGAAAGTGAACCTAAAGCAATTCCTCGCTTTCTTGAGAGACTATCCAGGACAACACAGCCTACCCTAGAAGAAACTGAACTTCTGGGAGAATTGAAACAATTATATGTTAAGATACCACTTCTCCAAGCCATAAAAGATGTTCCTATCTATTATAGGTTGATCAAAGAGAAGTGTTTTAGGCATCCAGGAAGGTGCAACAGAGATGCCTGAACCATTAATGTCATAGGACAATTGTCCGACCTGATGTTCGGGTAGGTGATCTATCCAAAATATCTAGACCCTGGAAGCCCAGTAGTTGATGTCCACATCAATGGCACCATGATCCCAAATACCTTGATTGATTTGGGAGCCACCATTAATGTGATGACAAAGGACACAATGCTCAAACTTAACCTCCAAGGATCCTTGAGGAAGACCACGACAGTACTGCAGCTAGCAGAACGCTCCACCGTGACCCTTGAAGGGATTGTGGAAGATGTGATGGTCTCCATTGATTCTTGGGAGTACCCTACTGATTTCTTAGTTTTCCAGCCAAAGGCAAAGCTCACTGGGTATCCTCTCATCCTGGGAAGGCCATGGTTGGCTACTGTCGATGCCTACATCAAATGTTGAGCTGGGAACATGACCATAAAGAACGGGCATATGTCCAAGCAATTAATCCTATACCCTCCTGCCCAACCCTTGCTAGAACATGATCTACCTCTCTGGTTGGAGGAGGAGGATGAGGATGAGGTCTATTCTACACCACTTTGTGCATTAGAAACTACCATGGGGGTAAAACTGCAAGATGAGGATGATATGATTGAAAATTTGTTTCAGAATCCACCCTCGAGTGTCTTACCATTCTAGGACATAGTGAGAGAAACCCAAAAAAACCCCTCAATTGATCTCTATGTGGCCGAGCTGACCTCTCTTCATGTTAAGAATATAGAGTTCGGCCTAGAAAGAACCTTGAAAATCAATCCATCCCTATCCACTTTCCAGGAGAAGGAGCTGTGCAGCTTATTGAGAAAGCATTTATATGCCTTCGCCTGGAGTTATAAGGAGATGAAGGGAGTGCACCCTTCAGTATGTATTCATCATATATACATTAAGGAAGATTGAAAACCAGTTAGGCAGCCTTAAATGATGATGAATCCACCACTTAAAGACATTGTTAAGGAAGAATTGCAAAAATTGCTTGATGTAGGATTCATGTACCCCATCTCTAACAGTGAATGGATCTCTCCTTTGGTGCTAGTGCCAAATAAAAATGGCAAGTGGAGAATCTGTGTCAACTATTGGGAATTGAACAAAGCCACTAAAAAGGAACATTTTCCTTTACCGTTCATAGATCAAGTGTTAGATGGTTTGGCGGGGAAAATTCTTTTCTCCTTCCTAGATGGGTTCAGCGGGTACAATCAGATTCAAATTAGCCCGGAAGACCAAGATAAGACCACTTTCACTTGTCCTTGGTGTACCTTTACATATCGGGTCCTTCTTTTTGGTTTGTCCAATGCTCCAACCACTTTCCAAAGAGCGGTACTGAGTATATTTTCTGAACTGGTTCATGATGCAATGGAAATATATATGGATGATTTTACTCCTTATGGTTCTGACTTTCAGGAAGCTTTATCTAACCTAGGAAAAGTTCTAGACAAGTGTATTGAGATGAGCCTATCCCTCAGTCTGGAAAAATGCGAATTTTTTATGACTGAAGGGACCGTGTTAGGTCATGCAATATCTCAACAAGGACTGCAGGTGGGCCCCAATAGGATTGCCATCATCCAAAGGGTCCCACCTCCTCAAAAGGTGAGAGATGTCAGAAGTTTCCTAGGCTTAGCTGGATATTACCAAAGATTCATTAAAGATTTCAGTAAGCTAGCCTCTCCTTTGTTTGGCTTTTTAGTCAAAGATGTTGTGTTCATATGGTCCGAAAATTGTAAAGAAGCCCTAGATACCTTGAAGATCAAGTTAGTAACTGCCCCAATGCTCAAAGGCCCAAATTGGGCCCTACCCTTTCACATTCACACAGATGCCTCGAACAAAGCAATAGGAGCAGCCTTAGGACAAATTGATGAAAAGTTGCCTTATGCCATATACTTTATAAGCAAAAATTTGTCAAAGGCAGAGTTAAATTACACAGTGGCCGAGAAGGAACTCCTAGCTGTTGTGCATCCTTAAACAAATTCAGACATTATATCACAGGCCATCAAACCTTCGTGCACACTAATCATGCTGCAATTAGATATTTGATGAACAAACCAGATGTAGATGCTCGCATTACTAGATGGTGTTCCCCCAAGGGGGAGGATTCTATAACAACCCTGGTTAAAAATCCATTTAAAATTTTAAAAGGCCATGGTGATTGGACACGTATTCCAAGCTGAATGGTGGGTAGGACATGCTAGTGGGTGTTCATTTGGTTGTTTATGGCTGACGAAATTGGTAAAGGAAATGGTTAAGGCTTTGGAAAGGCATGAGGCATTAATTGGCATTTATTTATGAAAATAAAGGAAATTAGGAGAAAAGGAAGGTGAAAGGTCACAGGTCGCATGCGAGGAGGAAATTGAAGGAAAATAATGGAAAATGAAGAAAATAGAGGCCTCATTAATAAAATGGCTTCTCAGGATCAGTGGACAAGACTTGATTAGTTAAGTATTGGAACTCTCTCATTACTCTCTCTCTATCTCATACTCTTGGATACTTATATTTTTCTTGGAGCACTCTTTGAGGGTGTGGCATACTTGGAGTTCTAGACCAAGAAGGCAAAGGAAGAGCAGGAAAGTGCAAGAGGGCATCGATATCAACAACTACAACAGTTTTTTCTTGCAGGTATCGAGTTGCATGTATGTCTTACTCACTAGTTTTGGCATGCATGGCACATGCTTTCCATTCCAATAGGTGGTGCTGATGTCTTACTAGGAGTCCAATGGCTACAATATTTAGGTACGATAGCTTTTAATTTTCAAGAACTTTTCTTGAATTTTTTTTGGGAAGGAAAGGAAGTTGAATTGAGGGGTATCGAAGGGAAACCGGGAAAGATCACATCGAGCATCAAGAAATGAACCTGACCATACCTTGTAATGCATTGGAAGAAATTACCACACGTGAAACTCTCAAGATAGAAGCACATATCAAGAAGAAAAAGGTTCAAGAAGTGAAAGATCACATTGAGAAAGAAGAAATGAATCCGGCCATATCTTGTAATGCATTGGCCAGAATTACCACTCCTCAAACTCTCAAGATAGAAGCACATATCAAGAAGAAAAAGGTTCAAGAAGTGAAAGATCACATCAAGAAAGAAGAAATGAATCCGACCATATCTTGTAATGCATTGGCCAGAATTACCACTCCTCAAACTACCTTTTTGTGAGTTGGTTTCATAACACATGTGGTTTCTTGGTCATGATCTATCACTGGCATGGAGGATTGCCTAGATTGACAGTGGATTTAATAGCCTTGTCATTTCCTGGATATCCATGGAGATTGTGGGTTTATTTCCTTGTTTGTTTCAGTTGGTTCTCATGTTTCCTTAGCTTGGGTTAAGTTATTAGTCCCTGGAAGCCTTGGTTGGAAAAATTCTATGGAAGCCTTGTAACGGCTTGGGTTGAGTTACTGGTGCTGGAAGCCTTGGTTGGACAAACGCTCTGGAACCCTTGTAACAACTTGGGTTTGGGTTGAGTTACTAGTCTTGGAAGCCTTGGTTGGACAAATGCTTCTGAAGCCTTTGTTAGGTTGAGTTACTAGTCCTGGAAGGCTTGGTTGGACAAATTCTCTGGAATCCTGATTGTAGTTGTGGGTTGAGTTACTAGTCTCAGAAGCCTTGGTTGGACAAATGCTCTGGAACCCGATGACAACCATGGGTTGAGTTACTAGTCGTGGGAGTCGGGTTGTAACAAATGCTCTGGAGCCCTAAAACGCTAGGATAGAGACCGACCTGATGATGGTTTTGTGATGTCTGATCGTGAGGTGGAATCACTATTTGATGGGTTGAGTCAGATGGCTTGTGGAAGCTTTGGATGAGTTTTGATTGATGTGTTCTATGATATCCCACAATCATGCTTGGAATATGGCATGGGCACTAAAGAGAGATTTGGCTCAGCCATTCTACGGTCGGGTGGAACATGGAAGTCCCCTCTCGGGTTTGGAGTTTGCATCATTAATGAAAGGTTTTTTTATCCTTGTATCTCTATGAGCATTATGATGGATTGTATGTGGTTTATATGTCTATGATTTCATTACTATTTGTCCCTATTATGCTAGTTATGTATGTATTTTATGACAACAGTTATGTATGACTCTCATCATGTTATTAAATGATCAATGTATCTATGACCTAGTGGATGAAATGAGAGATAATGTGGTAAGGAGACAATGTTTCATAGCAAATCTCAAATAAGTATGAGACCCCTATGCTTAGATATGTTATTTATACCTATAGGTTTCATATTTACTAAGAGTTTTATAAAATGTTTGTCATGGTTAGGTTTGGTTAGGCCAAGCTGTTGATCAAGTTTGGTGTTAGAGGCTTTGCCTTGGTGTGATTTAATGTCTTGGAGAGTCTCATCAAGTGCCAGGCAATGGTTCGGAGCCTAGCCTTGAAAAAGTGGCTTAAATCTCGCAGTCTCTAGCACATAATTGGCTGATAGAGACTGCAGTCTCTCCCTTGCAGGAACTGTGGGAGCGACTATAGGTTTACAATTGCATACATGCCTTGTCATGGGAGTGACTCTAGGTTTAATTCATGTAAATGTTACGTTAACTCAGGAGTTGGGCACCTGAAGTGGTGGATTATCTCCTGGGGGTCCTGAAGCACCTAAGGGAGGTCTACGTGTTGTGTTTCTGCCGATTCCATTTCTTTAAGGTTACCTAAGAGGTTGAATCATATCATAGTAGCCTTTTGTCGCGTATTTACCCAGCTAGCCGGTTGCTTGGGTAGATGTGCGAGGAGGTTGTTACAAAGACAAGAGAATGAAGCAAGGAAATATTCGAGGACATTGGGGAGCTTGAAGGTTAATATGCCAAGAGAGATAAGAGTACCTCCATCTACGATGCTCTTGATAGAGAAGGGAGAAGCAGACGAATAGGCCTGAACCCTAGCTACCACACTAAAGGGGAAACAATGCGTCATTCTAATTTTTGTTATATTTTCATATCTCTCCTACAAATTTACCAATGAAACAATCTATATTTTCTTAGTCAAGTTATGTGTTTTCATAAGAAATTTGCATTCCTTGCACCACACACAGAGTAATTCATTCCATTCTTAATATAAAATTGATATATGACATTTAAAAATATTAATTTAAAAACTGAATGACATCATAAATAAAAAAATTCCACTATACAAGGTTAAGTGATATTGACATATATTGAAAAATATATGATCCAGGTGGCTCGAGAAACACACATAGGACAAAGAAGGCTTATGAAAGCTCAAAAATCAAAGTGATCGAAATGCTTTCGAACTAGGACCAGAGCGTAAATATCGTCGTCTTGATCGTAGCAGTGCAAACGGTTCGTCAATCCAAGCTCGTATGATGGGAGAATGAACCAATCAAAGTTCTGGTCAAAGTTGGGCTCTGGGCCAAGTTTAAGTGTCCTACAATTTGACCAACCCCGGGGCATGAAACCTAGCTCCCGAAAGTATTCAAAATTGTGGCCTCGTTAATTTTCCCAATATCCCTTATTTTCTAAAGATTTGAAAATCTTCCCCATTTTAAATAATAAAAAAATAATTTGAATGTGGTGTCGGGCCACCACCCCCTACAACCCAAAAACCACATTAACAGAAAATATTATTAATTGGCCGATGGGCCATGATCCTTGACGGCCCCCTCCAACCGCACCCCCGTCAGCCCCCTCCAACTGCACCCTCCATATTAAACATTAAACATAACATTAATATGGGGTGGGCACGGGCCACCTCCGGTGGACCTGACCCACACCCCTCCAAACCATACCATATACCATGCATTGACTGAGGGTGGCGGGGCTCGAACCCACCTGACCGATACAACTGGCTCGCCTCCTGGGCACCCTCACACACTCCCCCACGTACCATACATGAACGCGCCAAAACATAAGCTGGCACATAACCAAACCACCAACCACAGCATATGATATGATACCTCAACCATTTAATGTGCCTTATAAAAAATATTAAATGCGCCATAAAAAAAGGAGCTGCGGGAATTAAGGGGTAGGCTACCCAATGCAGATCAGACCCCTCCTAAAAAAATATGCATGCGGTTGATAATGTATTAAAAAAAGAGAGGGGCGGGGTTTGACCACCCGACCCCTCCTCAACAAACTGCTAATGTTACCATTGCAACAAAACAACCTTATTGATTAATTCGCCTGAAAATGTATATAAGCTTTCATTTCACCAGTGTGTGGAGGCAGCATGGAGGAACCAGGCGCAGGCACGAAAATCGAGACGAGATATTTTTTTTAATTAATTTATTGTAGGTGGAACCATCACTTAGCGAACTTTCGAGGAGTGTGAAATTTTTGCAGTGTCCAAATTAGACAAACTTTATGTCGATCTTACACCTCTCAGTGACACGAACCCGATGGCGCAGTTAGTTTCTTGATATAAGTAGCCGATTTGCAGAGGACCCGGAGGAGGGAATCTTTAAGGAATCTAGGGGGATCTAAAAGATTCCTTGAGCCCCAGATTTTCATTTTTTCAAAATTTAGAAATTTGACAGTCAATTTTGCACTATTCGATGCCACAAATCTGATTATGTGTTCAGGTTTTCCATTTGCTCATTTCATTGTTCGACCACTTTTCTAAGTGGAGTGCAGGTGTCAACATTCATGTGCGAGTATCCATTCCATGCGATTCAATGTCGTGAGATCGGTGGTACGAACAACTTTAGTAGCTTGACATCTTTTTCTTCAGATGGCCCCCGGATGTGAGCTATATGCAGTGTGTTCATGTACTTCTTTTTCTATGCATTGTGCTGTAAAGATCCCTGTTTGATGTTTGATGTCAGATCTTTTTTCTTACTTGTTTTCATGATTCCTGCTTGGTGTGATGTGTTAGAGTCGTTCTCTTCAGCCCTCCGTAAGAGATCAAAATCTCTTTTGTTGCATTTCATTTTTAGGTGTCTCATTTACTTCATATATTTGCATTCCATTATGAGCATCGGTCTTATGATGGAAGGGTTTTGTCACTCATGCCCCTCATGTCATGTACCTGCTGGTCCGTGTCTATTCATCAAAGTCAATTTTAAAGTCATTCACAGTACTATTTGGTCTCTTGGTCAGCAAAAGGGTCATTTTAGCCATTAGGTTTAGGGTTTCGTCGTCAAAAAGTCTAATAATGTCCACAGGCACAAGAGGGAGGTTCGAAATAAGTTTTCATTGCAAAATTTTATTGTAATAATGCTCGATCATGACTTAAAATCGTCAAATTTTGTCTTTTGTAATAAATATCATGTGATTTTCAAAGTTGTTTCAGTTGTAAAGTCCTTCAGGCGCAACCCTGGTTGCCTTTGCCAAATCCAATGACATCATCCCTGTAGAATAGACAAAGAGATTCATCATCAGTTCAACAAATCAAATGGAAACAAAATCAGAGTTTGTATTAAAAAGTGAAAGTGCCAAAAGTTCTACAAACATTATGAAAGTGGGTTTCATGAGCTAAAATCTCAAAGGATCTTTGTTTATAAGCAATTCCTTCATTTGAAAAGATCATTTATAAAAGAGAAGCAAGGCAGGGCAATCAAGTGAGAAATTGGGCAAAAAACGCATTAAATTGCTAGGTGTGGCGCACTGGGTAGGAGGCGCGGCGCAATGGGCCCCAAAACGCAGTGCATTTTTACATAGGCGCGACACATTGGTGATGCGCGGCACATTGGGCTGGCCGCGTGGTGCATATAGACGAGGGTTCAAAAATTGCTAGAACTTGCCCAAATCGCTCAAATCGCCCAAAAATGCACGGATTTGTCAGGTAGAGCCTCCATTATCATTTTCTATCCAAGTTGGGTGCTTACTTCATGTTGCTTGTTTCATGGTGATTGCTTAAAGAAGTTGAACCCTATCATTTCAAATTCCTCCAAAAAAAATTGCTGCCTAGGGTTTTGATGACTATTTTGCCACCAAGTTTACTCCCTTATCCCTTTTTCATTGATTCCCTTATTCCTTAAGTTCCACTACCCCCTTAAATCACTAATCCCTTATCCTAAGTTCACTTTCCCAAAATCCCAAATGCACCAAACCCTAGTCTCATACTTAAAATTCCCAAACCCTAATGGCTGTCCCAAGAGCTTCATATCACCATTCAGCTGAGTGTACCATCATTCAGAGGATTGGCATCATCATGTCAGGTTCCAATGGGTCATTTTACACCTTGTTCATGCTTCAGTTGCACCTAGGCAAGGTTCATTTCGCTCTCTTAGGGTTTTGGAGGTAATTTCTCTTGGATGGTCAAATCATTAGCAAAACTTGTATCCTAATGTTCATACACCTTCCCCTATCTTTAATGTAACTTTTTAAACACTTCCCATAATTGAGATCCCCCGAATTCCTCATTTTCGCACAAATCCTAGTTTCTTGCTACAACTTGGCAATTTTCTAGGCTAGGCCTGTGTTTTTCCTTTATGGACCCCTTCCCCTCACTCAATCTCTAAAATTAAACTTTCCCTTGCTTCCTAACATCCTTCCCTACTTCTCGAAAATTTCTCGAGAATTTAGAAGCCCCTTATCCCCTTCATTTCGATTCATTTCGACAAATCCCTTGTTCCACACATCGGGATAGGTTTCACTCAAATGATGTTTCTGAGAAATAAAAGATGAATTTGGGAAAACGGAGAGAATTGTTTGTCCACAATAGGCCAAGGAAGAAAAACCTCCTTCACTTTTTACACAGGTGTCATGGTTTTAGAGAAATGTCAAAAATACAGTCGTCTCGAGAGAATTGATGCACCTCTGAAGTGACCTTGGGAAACTCAAGTTTTCTCCTAGCTTGGTTGGCCAAATGACTTTTTGATGAGTCAAATGATACATAGACACAAATAGATTTCCAATGAGCTATCATGAGCTCAATTTGGAGTTGAGGAAGACCTTCAAAAGTTGACTGCAACAACACTCTTCCTTGAGGCAGCCTCATTTGGCACATTTTGACGAGTCTTGGGAGATTTGACTTTTGACAGGGAAAATGAACTCCAAATTGAAAACTTCAAGGTGGGTTGTAAATTATACTCATTAATATTTCGAACGAGCTATCCCACACCCAATTTGGACCCCGGGAAGGTCCTCAAAACTGGTCTGAAAAAAGGTGCTACGCACATAAATTTTTAACACAGGGTTTTCCTCCTTATGCGTCGCGCCACGTGGCGCTCGCTTTTGCTAGAGAGCTCCAAATCCAAAAAACTTTGTATTTCTGGATTTTTCATGATAAATTATGGTTGCTTTTTCATGGCGAAGAAATTTGGGTAAGTTTTGGGCCCTCAAAGAGGTCAAAAACACTCAAAAAATGACCTCACTGCCCCTATTTTGACACACAGGAAGCAGTCTTGGGAGATTGAAGTTTTGGAGGGGAAAATGACATCCAAATCCAAAAATTCCACTTGGGTTGGAAAGTAGACAGGCAGGGCTATCCAACGAGCTATCATGAGCTCAATTTTGACTTCAGGAAGGGCCTCAAAATCACTCAAAATTGGCATGATGCATAGAGAATTCAGGCGCGGCGCATAGAGGATTTTGGCCTATTTTTCTCCCTTCAGCTAAGAAATTCCGCCAGTTTTGACTAGTTTTGATTTTTGATGTAAGTATTGATCTGTCTTGATGTAACTTGATGACTATGATGTAATTTTGGCACATATTTACTTGTTCTAGAGGATTCATTCACTAAAAAGTGAAAATTAAATGAATGAATCAGTTTCCTTCCATATAGAGGCAGTTGTATTGATTGGCCTAGATTCAGTGCTTTGTTATTAGAATTGGTTGAAACAAGCTCCTAGAATGATGAGCTCGACCCCTAGAGGCATGGGAATGGGTTAGGATGGTCTATATCATGTATCTTCTGAGTCATTTTCAGGGTTGAACACTTGGGATTGCTTGGCACATCATTGTACATTCTATCTCTGCATTTTTTACTAAGGAAAGACCAGGGTTTTGCAGCAATTTTTGGGATCCATGTGGCTCTATGTTTTGATGATGTTTTTCTCTATGTAATTGTAAGTTCATCGATATTTATGTGTATCATTTTCCCTTCTCTTTGCTTCTGAAATTAAACAAATGAGTGATTAAGGTAGAATTCACTGGACCGCTGTGCTCTGCCTTGAAATTTTGTTTAATTTTCAATGTTTTCATCTGTTTGAGGAGGAATCTTGAGACTCTCTTGCCCTCCTTGGCTCCTCACCAGTCTGATCCATCCATTCATTCAATCTAAAGCATCAAAACGATTGCCTTCCTTGCCCCAATCATCCCCGGACCCAAATTTGCCTTTTCCTTTTTCGAACAAAAACCCCCCAAAAACTCAAATCAAATCCTTGCACTACATACCTAGCCTAAGATCAGTTGTAAAATCAGTCATCTCAATCCCTATCGATTATCTTTGCTGAGATTGACTCGGAGAGAGCCCTCTCCTTTCCTTCTAGGGCTAGCTACGAGGCTGAGCGTGGTTTGATGTGGACCTAGAAGCTTACCTTTTCAGCCTGAGGTAAATCTAGGCTCTAACATAGTGGCGACCATACTGGGGAAGAAATTGTTTGTTTGTTGGTAGTCTTCGTTTTATGAACTACAGATGGAGTCTGAAGATTAGCCAGGTAACCTTTGAAATGCTTTTGCTTTGCATTAGCGCAAGTAGATAAAAGCTACTTCAGTGAATCTCCTGTGTAGTCTTATAAACGAAATATCCAACCTGCAAATTGCCACAATAACATGTATCAAGTTCAGATCTGATTGTTGATGGTGGACATCGATCAGACAGAGCAAGGCTGAAATCGTTCACTTGGCGATTCCAAATCATTTTTGAGATCAGATCCAAAAGACTCCATTGGAGGATGCACCCGTCCAGCAGAAACATGAAAGGACAATATGGAAAGATCAGGTATTCAAGTTGGAATTTCTTCCAAGACATTTTGTTCTTTGTTCTAAATTATTTCTTCTCTTTTCCTGAGAATGTCAAGAAGGCTTTGCAAAGTATATTGTATTTGAGAAAAGATCCTCGGCCTTCATTTGATTCCTTCCCTTTGAAGATTGTGAATACCAAAGATTTGCATGCCTTTGAGCTTGATCAAGACCTTTTTTTGCATCTTGTGATGACCGTCTTCAAATTAATGAGCCCCAAGAGACCAAGGCTGATTCTATACCTTCTGTACATACCCCTATACCTTGTAAAATTCCAGATCGATACAAGCCTCTGATTTTACCTCCTATATCCCATGCTTTCCCTAAAAATCATGATCTATATCTACCAAGATTTGATGGTGAACGCGACAACATCACTGCTGAGAGACATGTTCTTAATTTTGAGTCTTTTCTTGACCTTTTTGAAGTTGATGAAGAGGATGTCAGTATTAGGTTTTTTCTCTTTCTTTGCAAGGAAAAGTCAAGAGTTGGTTCAAAACCTTGCCTAATGCGAGCATCTCAGATTTACAGCAGTTCGTCAAAGTTTTCCTTGACAGGTGGGTGGTCAGACAAAACCCTTCCTTGATTATAGAAGAGTATAACCAGCTGAAAAGATTGCCAGGGGAGACAGTACAACAGTTTTCTGCCAGATTTAACCAAATTTATTATTCGATGCCTATTAATATAAGACCTCCTCCTGGATCCACTCTCTTGCACTACCCGGGTGCCTTTGATCCAGAAATGGAGTTTCGGCTGAGGGAAAGGAACCTTGCAACACTTGAAGAGATGCAGGACAATGCAGTAGATGTAGAGGCACACTTGCTGATCCGAAGGGAAAAGTTGAAGGAAGAAGAGATGAAAAACATAGATACGGAGGAATCGACATCTCTAGAGGTAAAGCTTGACATTTTGGAAAGTGCAGCGGAAGAGATGATGCAGAAGATCACCGCAAGGAATGATTATAATGTTCAAGCCCATGGCTCACTGATTGAAGAAGAACCAATTGTTGATCCAAAATATTTTCTTTCTTATCCTAGTTGTCATAGATCTGATAATGATTGCCTTATAGATCATCTTCGAGAAGAGAGATCTGTTGATATGACATGTACACTTGATGATGTGTTTTATACTGATGATTTGCCTCAATTTGATCAGTATG
Source organism: Pinus taeda (assembly GCA_000404065.3). Taxonomy (NCBI): domain Eukaryota; kingdom Viridiplantae; phylum Streptophyta; class Pinopsida; order Pinales; family Pinaceae; genus Pinus; species Pinus taeda. The sequence continues at coordinate 247,614 of APFE030759302.1, read as the reverse complement.
ATGATGATTATGTTCTCCACACAGAAGCTAATCTTGTAGACAAATCAGCAGCTAGTTTGTGGAAGGAGGAAGTTCATTTTCAGCAGCTCGAATACAGTGATTAGCCGATGCATATCAGGTATGGCAGTGACAAGAAAGTGCAACAAATTTTGAAGTAAGTGAAGGGTCTTTGCTTTTTTGTTTTGATTCGTTTTAGTTCATCAGAGACAACTTCCATGCAAGCAGAAATTAGCTGTCGACAAGTCTTGATTTGGACCATCTTGAGGGCAATGAAAACCTTGTTCCAGACTTCTCATATTCAGATTTGCAGTCCCCGAGAGCCATTGATTTTCAAGTTGCAGATGAGGACATGAAAACAGACACATATGATCAAATGATACAAGATGACTCCGTACCATTTTGTTTTGAATCATTTCAGTTTTTGAAAGGTAAATTGCATAGTAAATCTTCAAATGAGTAGCCTCTAGGAAATCAACAATCTCTTAGTTTTAATGTTGAGGATGAAGGTCAGATTACATATGAAGGCGTGGAAGCCGAAATACATGATTTAATGATGCAAGAGGATTATGTACCCTTTTGTTTCGAAGCATTTCAGTTTGTAAAGCAGAATTTTCGTAATATCTCTAAAGGAAAAGATGAACAGCCAGTAAGATGTCATATAGTTTTAATGGATACATCGCAGCAGTCTTTTCAAGTTTTTTATGATCCTATTGCTCGTGTGTTGGATGATGTTTGCTGTAAAAGTTCTTCCCCATTGGCTAACCATGTGCCAGAAGAGAATGTTGATAATAATCTTATTCAAAAGTCGACTTCATTATCTTGTTTAATAGATTTTTCATTACAAAGCCCACACCAATGCTTGCAGTGATATGAAGAGATTGATAAAGGAGACTTTTGTTCTGTTTGGAATCAGCAACAGAGTTTTGTTATCCACGAAATTCAGGATCCTTTTGACAGCCTGTTGCTGTCCCCAAAGAAAGAAAACATAGATGTGAGAAAAATCTTAATATCTAGCGATGAAGATTACCTGGACTAGAGCAGTAATGTGTTAATGGAAATCAAGAGCTATATTTATGTAGATCCTTTCTCAGTATTCTTGAAGTCATTAAGGAATTTAGACTTCTGTGATCCATAACATTGTATAGAGAATCTTCGGCGAAATCACATAATTAATCATTTGTCGACGCGTTTCGAACCAACCAGTGTGGTTCATCGTCAAGACAAGTTGAAGAACCGATCCAGCTTAGCTAGTTAAATAGTATGGGCAGAGATTCCAACAGCTAGATTGATAACGGCTAATTTCGACATTATGACCTAGAAATATAATAATTATTCTTGCTATATATATATATCTCTCTCTCTCTC
>APFE030759302.1:231681-246126 GCA_000404065.3 Pinus taeda | reverse complement strand
AAATAATAGATATAATAACAGGATCATTAGGATGAAATAAAAGAATCTTTATAGTATATCATAATGATTGATTAAATGTATTAATAGTAAGTTATAAGCTAATCCCATAGGGGTATTTTTTTTTTTGACAAGTTCGGCTGCTATATTAAATTCTGAAAACGTTGAGGGAGTTCAGTCTCCTCAGGTACATGAGATGCCATTGGCTGTGCTGATCAAGAGGTTTACAAAACAGAGCTACCTCCTTGATCCTTGTTTTACTATTTTTACTAGGGCCTATTACAGTGCTACTATAGCTTCTTATAAACGTAAATAACAAAAAGAGACATTTACAAAACATTTAGTCTATCATAATATGCTGGATTTGTCTGGCTGTAGATTCTTCCGTCTGGTTGTCTCTTGCTTCCTGCTTGACACTAGATGAGTTGGTTGCCACTACATTTCTCTTCTCCATCATGAACTGAAGGATGGAGATGGATTCTTCCGCGTGTGCACAACGGTTAGATAGATGTCGGAACTGCTCTTGTAGAGAAGATACTCTATGCATGAACAACTGGATCTCAACCTTGTATTTTTCATTCATGAGGCGGTTTTGGTCTTCTATTCTTCGGTTCTGTTCTTCAAGGCGGCGATTCTGTTCTTCCAATCTCGATTCCAGGAGCCTATGCTTCTCGTCCAGGACAGTCTGTTGCGTTCTGATCTCCTCCAATTCGGCCTGCAAGTCTGCGCAATGCAGACAATCCTCGCTGCGTGCCATTTTTGGTGTGAAGATGTGGTGGGATTCACAATCTTCGTTCAACGCTTTCAAAGCACATCTCCACAACAAAGCACCAGTCAAAAAAGATGAAATCGATGGCCTCCGCTGGGATCCCTCAGGATCAACCTACACCATAAAGTCAGGTCATCACCATATTTGCAACAGCGCCTTCCAGATGCCTCTGTGGAATCATTGGAAAATAATTTGGAAGTCAGAGGCTATACCAAAAATAAAATTTTTCATATGGCTGCTATTAAAAGGCAAAGTTCTTACCGCAGAGAATTTAAGCAAAAGAGGGATCAATGGCCCATCTAGATGTCCTAACTGCTGTACAGCTGAGGAAACAATGTTCCACTTATTTATAGACTGTCCCTTTGCCAGAAGATGTTGGATTCAAATGTCTTCCTTTGGCAATATAACTTGGCAAACTCAGCAAAGCATAGCTGAGGCAATTTATGCGTGGAAGAAAAGCTGCCCTTGGAGAGAAAAGCGGAGCAGACTTGTGAAAAGAGTTTGGGACTCCATTCCACATACACTGCTATGGAGAATATGGCTGTCTAGAAACAAAAAAATCTTCCAAGATAAAGAGCCCAATGTTCGAATTACATGTAGCAAAGCGCATATCCTGGCGCAGGAGGCAATAGCAATCAAATCTACAGGGAAAATCCAAGCAAAAGATTATACAGTGGAGGAAAGAACCATCATCAGTTACATTTTGGAAAGGCAAGGCCAAAATCAGGGGGACCCAACGAAAGGCAGACTAAATCAAACCCAAATCAGAACTTGGGAAATCAGACTCTCAGAACAGGACTTTAAGACTTGGGTCCAGAGCAGCAATTGTAAATCGCTCTATTTTGATGGAGCCTCAAAATCGAATCCAGGTCAAGCTGGAGCTGGAGGAATAATTGTGGATGAAACAGGGAACATCATTTGCAGCTATGAATGGAGTCTAGGGAAAAGAACAAATAATAGTGCTGAGGCACTGGCCTTATATCAAGGTCTTCTTCAACTAAAAAATTTGGGAATTAAAAGGGCTATGATATTTGGGGATTCTGCAATTATCACCCGCCTAATGGTCCAAAATCAGATTCACCTAATTGCAATCTTCAACAGATCATAAATCGCAACAAGATCCTCCTTCGAAATTTTGAAGATATAAAGTTCTATCACATTCTCCGGACCTTAAACAAGCAGGTAGATATCAGAGCTAATAGTGCATGTGGAAGACCGACGGGTGCTCTAAGATGCAATGCCGTCGATAGTCACCAACTCATACCATGAATAAGGACTATATGTACAGCGCCTCGCAGAACTCAGTCAAACAAGTGTGCGAAGGCAAAAAGCACTCAATGAACAGGACGCCCCCCTGCAAACTCAGTGTTGAAACTTAGAATCACTCTACACCAAGTAATAACAATCATTCCATCGTCAGCGGAAGCAGATACGGAACAGGGATGTGTGATCTATCTCAGATTTGCGCTCTTCCTGTGAACCATCCCCCCTTCGATCCATGCCTGCTACAGCTTATAAAATCCCCTCTCCACCCTCATCTTAGCATTCTGCAATATTTGTTCGGCATCAAAGACTCTGAGAGAAAGAACTATCTTGGAGCGTGCGCGTCTCAAATCCTGGGCGACCTGAAAGCACAAGCGAATCCTTCGCCTGCTCTGCTTGCTCTTGTTCTGGTATTGTTCTCTTTAAATATTTCTTATTTCCTGTTAACTCTGCGCATCTTTGTTTTTCTCAGGCCTGTTGCTGCTTGGCGTCTTAGATACGTTGCTCACCTTCACGCCTTCTCGTTCCTCTCTTCATCGCAGTGAGCTCTCCCAAGCTTAATAGCTTTCTCCGCCCAAATCCTCTGTCATTTATTCAGACTGAGCTCTTCCTTTGCTGACAAAACAGAGTGGACAGACTACTGCATTAATTTCTCTCCTAATCCCATTGGGGTATTATTTATTAATGATTATTTCTAATTATCATTTCAATTCCAAAGGTTCATCAGTAATCAAACATAATAAGATTATTTCTTGAAAATAATTATAATGTATAAGAATCTTAAGAATAATACTAGGAAATTAAGATAAAGGAAGGGATTAAATAATACTAAATCCAATATGCTATAAGGACGAAAGGATTAAAGGTGAATAAACAATCAGCTTTAACAACAAAAAATAATAAAGATCATATAAAACTAAGGGAAACAAGACCAACCACAGAAACCAACTTCTAAGGAGAGGAAAAAGAAACTCTAAGACCTTATAATTTAGGGACAGAGGAGGCTAGGAAGACAGGGCTGGGACCCAGCAACTGCTGATCTTCCAGCCATCATCCCTATTAAGATTATTCGGCCTTTTTTCAATCTCCAGGGCCTCTCTAAATTTGCGATGGTGAAAGTGCGCAACTTTAGCAATGACTTGAGCCTCTTCAATACAGACATGATGCATAGTCTTCTCGGCATGTTTAGTCAGGGCTGAGGACTTGGTCCTACCATGCCTTAGGTCAGCCGAATGCTCGCTAATCCTTTGATTGATAGAGAAACCTGTCTCACCAATATATGGTGTCCCACAGGAACAAGGAATGACATAGACGCCCTTCATGTCTTTAGGGTCAATCGGGTCTTTTACAGACCTGAGGGAGCCACAGATAGTATTGAGAGGTCTAAAAGTTGCGGCCACATCGTACTTTCTCAGAATCCTTGCAATCCTATCAGTAGTCCCTTGGATGTAAGGAAGATTCACACCCATGACCCGATCATTAGGATCTCTGCGGATTGAAGGCTCCTTCTTGGCCTTGAGGAAGGCTTTTTGACCCAGGTGTCTACTATAACCATTCTTCACAAAGACATCTAGGAGATGAGCCTTCTCCGTTTCCAAGCTTCCTTCATCAGAAATCCCCACAGCACAGGTGGCAAGCGTGCTTAGAACTCCTAACTTCTGAGCGGGGTAATGATCGGAAGAAGCATGCAGGTATTGCTCCGTATGCGTCTTCTTTCTAAACACCTGATGAGAAAAGGAACCATCCGCCTTCTTAGAGATGAGAACATCCAAGAATGAAAGGCAACCATTATCTTCTTTTTCCATCGTGAATTTAATGGCGGTGGATTGGTTATTGAGATGACTTAAGAAACGATCCAGCTCATCTGGACCATGAGACCAGACAACACCAGTGTCATCAACGAATCTTTTCCAAAGCTTCAGTAAGAGACGAGAGGAGGCCAAAGCCTTAGACTCAAAATCCTCCATGAAGAGATTAGCGACGACAGGGGACAGGGGGGAGCCCATAGCCACTCCGCAAGTCTGCTCATAGAATTCTCCCTCGAAGCTGAAAAAGGTGGAGGTAAGGCAAAGCTCAACCAACTTAGCCGTATCTGGATCGGTGAGCTTATAAATCAACTTCATGGCCTCATTGATGGGAATACAAGTATAAAGAGAGACCACGTCGAAACTTACCAGAATATCCTCGGGCTCAAGCTTAATTCCCTTAAGATCATCAATGAAAGAAGCCGAGTCTTTGACGAAGGACTCAGTATGACCAACCAAGGGCCTCAACTTTACAGCGAGGAACTTGGCTAGGAGGTAAGTCAGACCACCAATGGTATTGACAATGGGTCTCATGCTTTGCAAGTTTATCAGTAGCCAACTTGATTCCAAGTTTCCATGGGAGTTGCCTTTTGATTCTTCCCTTTTCCTGCGCATTAGAAAGCATTTGGGAAGAAATCAAATATCAGCCATGATGCTTACATGGTTGCATTGGCTGTTCCATTTCACTTGATCATGTGGTGAAAAGAACAATTAGAGTAGGTTTGATGAATAAGCTCAAAAATGAGCATCTTTCCAGTTTGTTAGTTATGATTTAGTCATGTTTGGTTTTATTATGGTTTTCAGTTTTAGGCTTGAGTCAGAGTCAGTCTGCATAATGTCAGTTTTCATGTTGTGACTCCATTGCCTAATGGATGAAGGCACTGTCTGCTCTCCAAAGATCTGTAGTTCTTGGCACCTCCAAGGAGCTACCATCCCCATTGGAGCCAATGTTAGAGTCGGTCTCTTCAGCCCTCCATCAGAGATCAAAATCTCTTTTGTTGCATTTCATTTTTAGGTGTCTTATTCACTTCAATCATTTTCATTCCATTAGGAGCATCGGTCTTCTGATGGAAGGGTTTTGTCACTCATGCCCCTCATGTCATGTACCTACTAGTCTGTGTCTATTCATCAAAATCAATTTTAAAGTCATTCACAGTCCTATTTGGTCTCTTGGTTAGCAAAAGGGTCATTTTAGCCATTAGGTTTAGGGTTTCGTCGTCAAAAAGTCTAATAATGTCCACATGCACATGAGGGAGGTTCGAAATAAGTTTTCATTGCAAAATTTTATCGTAATAATGCTCGATCATGACTTTTCTTCAAAACTCTGCTTTGAATAAAAATCGTCAAATTTCGTCTTTTGTAATAAATATCATGTGATTTTCAAAGTTGTTTCAGTTGTAAAGTCCTTCAGGCGCAACCTTGGTCGCCTTTTCCAAATACAATAACATCCATCCCTGCAGAATAGACAAAGAGATTCATCACCAGTTCAACAAATCAAATGGAAACAAAATCAGAGTTTGTATTAAAAAGTGAAAGTGCCAAAAGTTCTGCAAACATTATGAAAGTGGGTTTCATGAGCTAAAATCTCAAAGGCTATTTGTTTATAAGAAATTCCTTCATTTGAAAAGATCATTTGTAAAAGGGAAGCAAGGCAGGGCAATCAAGTGAGAAATTGGGCGAAAAACACATTAAATTGCTAGGTGCGGCGCACTGGGCAAGAGGCACGGCGCATACAGCCGGCGTGGCACACTAGGCCCAAAAACGCAGTGCATTTTTACATAGGCGCGGCGCATTGGGCTGGCCACGTGACGCATTGGTGAGGCGCGACGCATTGGGCTGGCCACGCGGCACATATAGACAGAGGGTTCAAAAATTGCTAGAAGTTGCCCAAATCACTCAAATCGCCCAAAAATGCACGGATTTGTCAGGTAGAGTCTCCATTATCATTTTCTATCCAAGTTGGGTGCTTACTTCATGTTGCTTGTTTCATGGTGATTGCTTAAAGAAGTTGAACCCTATCATTTCAACTTCCTCCAACAAAAATTGCTGCCTAGGGTTTTGATGACTATTTTGCCACCATGTTTACTCCCTTATCCCTTTTTCATTGATTCCCTTATTCCTTAAGTTCCACTACCCCCTTAAATCACTAATCCCTTATCCTAAGTTCCCTTTCCCAAAATCCCAAATGCATCAAACCCTAGTCTCATACTTAAAATTCCCAAACACTAATGGCTGTCCCAAGAGCTTCATATCACCATTCAGCTGAGTGTATCATCATTCAGAGGATTGGCATCATCATGTTAGGTTCCAATGGGTCATTTTACACCTTGTTCATGCTTCAGTTGCGCCTAGGCAAGGTTCATTTCCCTCTCCTAGGGTTTTGGAGGTAATTTCTCTTGGATGGTCAAATCATCAACAAAACTTGTATTGTGATGTTCATACGCCTTCCCCTATCTTTAATGTACCTTATTTAACACTTCCCATCACTGAGATCCCTCGAATTCCTCGTTTGCACACAAACCCTAGTTTCTTGCTACAACTTGGCAATTTTCTAGGCTAGGCCTGTGTTTTGCCTTTTTGGACCCCTTCCCCTCACTCAATCTCTGAAATTAAAATTTCCCCTGCTTCCTAACATCCCTCCCTACTTCCCAAAATTTCTAGAGAATTTAGAAGCCCCTTATCCCCTTCATTTCGATTCATTTCGACAAATCCCTTGTTTCACACATCGGGATAGGTTTCACTCAAATGATGTTTCTAAGCAATAAAAGATGAATTTGGGAAAATTGAGAGAGTTGTTTGTCCAAAATAGTCCAAGGAAGAAAAACCTCCTTCACTTTTTACACAGGTGTCATGGTTTTAGAGAAATGTCAAAAATACAGTCGCCTCGGGAGAATTGATGCACCTCTGAAGTGACCTTGAGAAACTCAAGTTTTCTCCTAGCTTGGTTGGCCAAATGACTTTCTTGATGAGTCAAATGATAAGTAGACACAAAGATATTTCCAATGAGATATCATGAGCTCAATTTGGAGTTGAGAAAGACCTTCAAAAGTTGACTGCAACAGCACTCTGCCTTGAGGCAGCCTCATTTGGCACATTTTGACCAGTCTTGGGGTATTTGACTTTTGACAGGGCAAATGAACTCCAAATTGAAAAATTAAAGTTTGGTTGGAAAGTAGACGCAATAATATTTCCAATGAGCTATCCCGCGCCCAATTTAGAGCCCTAGAAGTTCCTCAAAACGGGTTTGCAAAAAGGCGATACGCACAGAAATTTTTAACACAGGGTTTTCCTCCCTATGCGCCGCGCCATGTGGCGCTCGCTTTTGCTAGAGAGCTCGAAATCCAAAAAACTTTGCATTTCTATATTTTTCACGATAAATTATGGTTTCTTGTTCATGGAAAATAAATTTGGGTAAGTTTTGGGCCCTCAAAGAGGTAAAAAACACTCAAACAATGACCTCACTGCCCCTATTTTGACACAAAGGAAGTAGTCTTGGGAGATTCAAGTTTTGCAGGGCCAAATGACATTCAAATCTAGAAATTCGACTTAGGTTGGAAGGTAGACAGGCAGGGATTTACAACGAGCTATCATGAGCTCAATTTGGACTTCAGGAAGGGCCTCAAAATCAGCTCCAAAGTGGCGTGACACATAGAGAATTCAGGCGCGGCGCATAGAGGATTTTGGCCTATTTTTCACCCTTCAGCTCAGAAATTCAGCCAGTTTTGACTAGTTTTGATTTTTGATGTAATTATTGATCTATCTTGATGTAAATTGATGAATATGATGTAATTTTGGCACATATTTACTTGTTCTATAGGATTCATTTACTGAAAAGTGAAAATTAAATGAATGAATCAGTTTCCTTCCATATAGAGGCAAGTTGTTTGATTGCCTAGATTTCAGTGCTTTGTTTAGAATTGGTTGAAACAGCTCCTAGAATGATGAGCTCAACTCCTATAGGCATGGGAATGGGTTCGGATGGTTTATATCATGTATCTTTTGAGTCATTTTCAGGGTTGGACACTTGGGATTGCTTGGCACATCATTGTACATTCTATCTCTGCATTTTTGGCTAAGGAAAGACCAGGGGTTTGCAACAGTTGTTGGGATCCATGTGGCTCTGTGTTTTGATGATGTTTTTCTCTATGTAATTATAAGTTCATTGATGTTTATGTGTATCATTTTCCCTTCTCTTTGCTTCTGGAATTAAACAAATGAGTGATTAAGGTAGAATTCACTGGACTGCTGTGCTCTGCCTTGAAATTTTGTTTAATTTTCAATGTTTTCATCTGTTTGAGGAGGAATCTTGAGACTCTCTTTCCCTCCTTGGCTCCTCACCAGTATAATCCATCCATTCATTCAATCTAAAGCATCAAAACGATTGCCTTCCTTGCCCCAATCAAAACTCTGCAAAAACTAGGCCTTATCCCCGGACCCAAATTTGCCTTTCCCTTTTTCCAACAAAAACCCCCCAAAAACTCAAATCAAATCCTTGCACTACATACCTAGCCTAAGATCAGTTGTAAAATCAGTCATCTTAAGCCCTATCGATTATCTTTTCTAAGATTGACTCGGAGAGAGCCCTCTCCTGTCCTCATAGGGTTAGCTACGAGGCTGAGCGTGGTTTGATGTGGACCTAGAAGCTTACCTTTTCAGCCTGAGGTAAATCTAGGCTCTAACATGACACATAATCATTTGTGGATGTACTTCTTGTCATGATTCATCATGTTTTGTTTGAGATTCCTTTGTCATTATGTTGATGGGATACTCATGTTGTCGTCATGTATGTTTGCATTGAGATCCCTTTTATGTCGTGTTGGCAGGATGCTCATCATGAATGAGCTTTTGTCATACTGATAGGAGTCATTTTTTACTGAGAGTCCCTGTAGTGGAACATCTCTTGGAGCCACTCCTGCATGAGGGAATTTTTCCTTGTATGATAATGAAATCACTTCTATGTACATCACCACTATTAACAGCACTTAATGCAGTGGCCTACACCATCTTGACATCGGGGCCCGGAGACGTAGTCCCTCCTGGACGAACTCCGTTATCAATGTCTTGAGTTTATGTTGCTGATGATTGTCATGTTCCTCTTCTTTACATCATGCAGATGTATTCATTTATGTTCTTTTAAAAATGCAATTTAACACATCATGAAAGTAAAAGGTCTTGGAAGGGTGCTTTGTCACAGCTGAACCTGGATCAAGTGGTATCACAATGGTCTTTGCGTTTATGTGAATTGCAAGTGTGAATAATGGAACATGCAACGACAAAGGATGAAAAAGTGATGTATGAGACCATGTTCAAAATTTCGAAAAGGGTGGAAATAATGTATGAAACTCTACAAAAAGAGACAGAGGAAAAGGAGCGATTGCAGCTTCAGTTGCGAGCTACGGAAGAGGCCCTAGAAGAATTGAAGCACAACAACCAGAATCTTCAAACAGAGAATGCTGAATTGAAGATGCATCTACATGAAGAGAAAGGGGAGAAACATAGTTTGCTACAACAACTCCAAGCAAAGGACGAGGTCTTGGAAAAGCGGTAGCGTGACCCATGTGAGGTAAAAAGTAGTTCTTTGAATTCATTTATTTGTCCTGATGATGATTTTGTTGTCTTTGAAAATCATCACAGGAATTGGCTCCAAACTGTTGAAGAAAATGGGGTATGAAGGAAAAGGCTTGGGCATTAATGGCCAAGGCATTGCCAACCCCATCAAAGTAGAAGAATTACCCGTCAGGCAGGACATGGGTATGTCAGAAAGGAAGTTGGGGAATGCATCGAGATAGCTAGCGAACCACCCAGAACAGATGATGAGAAGCCCTCATCAGTTCTTTCCAAATCGACAGAGGAGGTAAAAGATGCTGATTTCCTTTCGGTTTCGTCATCACATAGTATGATTTCTGTCAGAGACTTGGAGATCCTAATTACAGGGACAAACATGAGGCTCCTTACCAGGACAAGGCACGAGGAGGAAAAACAACTTGGCATTAATAACCAAGGCATAACTCAACCATTGGAGGTTGTACGGAGACCTCAATTTGCAAGCTTGAGACACACCGAAGGAGAATGCTCGAAGGTCTTAGATGCTTCCGAGACATCATCAAAATTGTCGAGGAAAGAAAATGATGGGAACACATCCCCATCATCCCATGAAAGTGCCCATTGCAGGGAGAGAGCTGAGGGAAGCTCTCATCGCCATACTTACACCAGAGACGGCAAGGAAAGGTATAAACACTTTCGACATGCGAATGTTCATTTCGATTATGGTCATGTTGTTAATGATGAACGTAAAACATGGCATCGAAAGACATGTACCTTTTTTGGATTACATAACCATACATTTTATAAGTGTTGGAAAAGAATGGCAGCACACAAAAGGAGGAGGCATGAACAACCCTCTCAATAGCAGGTGAAGAAACATGTTAAGTAGATATGGAGGAAGAAGATGTACTACAGTCATTGCAACAAAAGTGGCCATCAAAGAACCATATGTTGGAGGCTCCATCCAAAGCAACGCCTTAAGGGCAAAGTGTTGGTGCATGAACTAGGTGAAATAGTTGTTCGACAAGCAAAACCACCACAAGGAGGTGACCCATTCACATTGATAAGTGAAAAATAGTTTCTAGATATGTTATCTTGTCATGGTGGTGCTTTTGTAAATCATTTGTTGCATTTTAAAATGTAAGAGTGATGTTGTGTTTTCCATCACTTTTTAAGCAACAATGATGTCTAGTCTTATTTTGAGTTGCATTTTAAACTCTAAAAGTGATGTCGTGTTTCCATCACTTGTCAAAGAAAATAGTGTTTTGCCTTATCTTTATAAATCATGTGTTGCAGCGATGAAGTGTTTTCCATCACTTGTTGAAGCAACAATGATATGTTGGCCTTGCTTTTGTAGCTGGGGTATTGTGTCCATCTTGATGTAAACTTGACCACCAAGTATGTGTTATAAACTCGTGGCAAGGGTGGGACGCTTGGGTTATTAGTTGGCCATGAAAGTCAAGCATGTAATTTGCAAAACAATGTACTACAAGTTGCAAAGGTTGCAGGTGTCGGCTCGTTGCTTAAGGCTCTGAAGAACAAAGGTGAAGGAGATGGAAGCGAGACCTTTCAGGACGCTTGTGATGTAGACAAGGTAGAGAGAAGTTGTAGATTATTTTTCATGCTTTGGAAGGACCATAAGCTCCTCAGTGGGGAGGATTGATCCAGGTGGCTCCAGAAACACACACGAGACAAAGAGGGCTTATGAAAGCTCAAAAATCAAAGTGATTAAAATGCTTTCAAACTAGGACTAGAGCGTAGATCTCATCATCCTAATCGCGGTGGTGTGAAAGGTTTGTACCTTTTTTGGATTACATAACCATACATTTTATAAGTGTTGGAAAAGAATGGCAGCACACAAAAGGAGGAGGCATGAACAACCCTCTCAATAGCAGGTGAAGAAACATGTTAAGTAGATATGGAGGAAGAAGATGTACTACAGTCATTGCAACAAAAGTGGCCATCAAAGAACCATATGTTGGAGGCTCCATCCAACATATAGCTCTGTAAAAGTGATGATCTGTTTTCCATCACTTGTTAAGCAACAATGATGTCTGGTCTTATTTTGAGTTGCATGTTAAAATCTGAAAGTGATGTCATGTTTCCATCACTTGTCAAAAAAAATAGTGTTTGGCCTTATCTTTGTAAATCATGTGTTGTAGTGATGAAGTGTTTTCCATCACTTGTTGAAGCAACAATGATATGTTGGCCTTGTTTTCATAGCTAGAGTATTGTTTCCATCTTGATGTAAACTTGACCAACGAGTATGTGTTATAATCTCATGGCAAGTGTGGGACGCTTGGGTCATTAGTTGGTCATGAAAGTCAAGCATGTGATTTGCGAAACAATGTACTACAGGTTGCATATGTTGCAGGTGTCGGCTCGTTGCTTAAGGCTTTGAAGAACAAAGGTGAAGGAGATGGAAGTGAGACCTTTCAGGATGCTTGTGATGCAGACAAGGTACAGAGAAGTTGCAAAATATTTTTCATGCTTTTGGAGGACCAAAAGCTCCTCAGTGGGGAGGATTGATCTAGGTGGCTCCATAAACACACACAGGACAAAGAGGGCTTATGAAAGTTCAAAGATCAAAGTGATCAGAATGCTTTCGAACTAGGACCAAATCATAGATCTCATCGTCCTGACTACAACGGTGAAAACGGTTTGTCAATCCGAGCTTGTATGAGTGAGAACGAGCCAATCAAAGTTCTGGTCAAAGTTGGGTTGTGGGTCAGGTTTAAGTGTCCTACAATTTTACCAACCCCAGGGCATGAAACCTAGCTCCCGAAAGTGGTCGAAATTATGTCCTCGTTAACTTTCCCAATATCCCTTATTTTCTAAAGATTTGAAAATCTTCCCTATTAAAAGAAAAATAAAAAATATGAATGTTGTGGTGGGCCACCACCCCCGCCGCCCCCAAAACCACATTAACAAAAAATATTATTAATTGGTCGATGGGCCATTACCCCCATTGGCCCCCTCCAACTGCACCCTCCATATTAAACATTAAACATAACATTAATATGGGGTGGGCACGGGCCACCTCCGGTGGACTCGGCCCATGCCCATCCAAACCATACCATATGCCATGCATTGACCGAGGGTGGTGGGGCTCGAACCCGCCCGCCTCTTGGGCACCCTCACACACTCCCCCATGTAGCATAGATGAATGCACCAACACATAAGGTGGCATGTAACCAAACCACCAATCACAACATCTGATATGGTACCTCAACCATTTAATGCGCCTTATAACAAATATTAAATGAACCACCAAAAGAAGGAGCTGCGGGAGTTAAGCGGTGGCCCGCCCAATGTGGACCCAATCCCTCCTAAAAAAATATGCATGTGGTTGATAATGTATTAAAAAAAGAGGGGCGGGATTTGACCACTCGACCCCTCCTCAACAAACTGCTAATATTACCATTGCACCAAAACAACCTTATTGATTAATCCGCCCGAAAATGTATATAAGCCTTCATTTCACCAGTGCATGGAGGTAGCATGGAGGAACCTGAAGCGGGCATGGAAATTGACATGAGATATTTTTTTTAATTAATTTATTGTAGGTGGAACCATGATTGAGTGAAATTTCCAGGAGGGTGAAATTTTTGTAGTGTCCAAATTGGACAAACTTTATGTCGATCTTACACCTCTCAGCAACACGAACCCGATGACGTAGTCAGTTTCCTGATCTGAGCAGTCGATTTGCAGAGTACTCGGAGGAGACAATCTTTGGGGAATCTAAAAGATTCCTTGAGCCCCAGATTTTCATTTTCTTAGAATTCAAAAATTTGACAGTCGATTTTGCACTATTCGACGCCACAAATCTGATCATGTGTTCAAATTTTCCATTTTCTCATTTCATTTTTCGGCCACTTTTCTAAGTGGAGTGCAGGTGTCAGCATTCATGTGCGAGCAACCATTCCATGCGATTCAACGCCATGAGATCGATGGTACAAACATCTTCAGCAGCTTGATATCCTTTTCTTCAAATGGCCCCTGTTGGCCAGATAAATCGTTCTTGCGAACAAGGCCGATCTCCCTAGTATCAAATGATATCTAGCAACAAAGAGCACAAGCAAATATACTTTTCTCTAAACATGTTTCAATTCATTAATGAATACTAAGAGGTGTAATAGACCCTACCTCGGTCCAACGCTTGCTTGAGGAAGTCTTACTCCAACAGCTTCAAGCAGTTCCCGTTTGATAACCTGCATACGCAAACAAGCACACATCAAAGCATACCTGCGTATAACAAAACATGTTCATTATGAAGATCAAGGAGATCATAAAATAAACCATTAGAGACAGTTCATTGAGTAAAACAAACTTGATTTTAACTTTATGAATAAAAGAACCTTACAACCTTTTCCTTGATGTTGCACACGTTCTTTCCAGGGTCTAGCAGGAGTCTCCTCTACTTTGACAAGCCTCACTCACTTCCCAAATGGCATGAAAGGTATGTGATCTCTCCTCTCATAAGCTCAAAAAGGAAGCCTAGTTTTCAACAGCATTTACCCTCAAGAATCTTCAGCTTTCAACCTCTTCTACAACCAGCCCAATGCATGAATTTATAGTGCAAATGGAGGAAGTTGCAGGGCCACCATTGAAGGGATAATTTCCTCCTTCAATGGGATAATCACCTCATATCATGGAGTTAGCTCCCTTAGTTATGGAATGGATGAACCAAGGTGGAGCAAACTTGCCAGCTTAATATTCCTTCTAGAAGTGTCTAGAAGTGACCCAAGATGAGTTTTTAAGAATGAACTCACGCCTTTTTAACTTTTACGGGGGTTCGCACCCATTACTTAATAGACATAGCGGCCAGGTTCGCAGGAAACATGACCAATGGGTGCGACACCGCAGGCAATACTAGGAGAAAGTGCGAAACCAAGATTTGAGATATTTTTAAGGTCTTTCTCCCATTTTCAAGGTTTGACATGAAGAGCTGAGGCTTAAGACTTGGAAAGGAGGTATGTATGAGTGTTTATGGACTCACACAAACTGTAGAAAGTCATGGTGACAATTTTTTGTGTAATAGATTGCCCCCTAAAGTGCGAAGTCTGT
>APFE030759302.1:200232-230498 GCA_000404065.3 Pinus taeda | reverse complement strand
GAACTTTTTCGTAAAGTTGTGTCTCCTAAGCCCAAAAAAGTATAAAATAATACCTAGGAGAACCGCTTGATCTTGTGACCAAGGATATTTTCATACTTAGTGTCTTTGACCTGAAAAGTAAAAAGCGATCAAGGACACATCGTTTTATTTCCAATATCGAATTTGAAACGACAAAAATCCGGCAATCTTTTCTTGTTTTTTCGGTCAGAAAAGGGCTGTAAGAGGACCGTCGTTTAATTCCGTTTTAATGAGTGTAAAAGAAATGCTCGGCAATCTTTTCATGTTTTAGGAATCAGAAAAGGGCTTAAAAGATGACTCTGAAGTTTCACTTTTTCGTAAGTTTTAACGAGTTTGAAAAAATGATAAAAATGTACTCTACGAGATCATTTGAAAGACTTGACCTAAAACTAAAAGAAAATTATGCAAAAAACTGAAATAACTAACCTAAAAATAATCTCGGGATTTTCATGAGTTTAATGAGTCTTGAAAATAACCGAAATTGACTCAAGATAGGTTTCATTTTTACAAAAGCTTGAAACAAAAAAAAACTATGCTTCGAAGTAGTTTCATTTTTACACAAGCTTGAAACAGAGAGAAAATTGTGCTTGATGCCCCCTAAGTATAACTGCTAGAGCGCATGCCCCCCAGCTTCATTTTAACCAGTTGGATGAAATGAAGGTTCAGATACGAGATCACTTGAAAGACTTTGACCTCAAACTATAAGAAAACTATGCAAAAGACTGAAATAACTAACCTAAAGATACAACTTAACATCTATGAGGTCTAGTCAAACTCTCGACTCAATTAGAGGAGGATTTGTTTCATCTTTTAACGAGCTTGACACAGGAAAAGAACTATGCTCAGATTTGGTTTCATGTTTACGCAAGCTTGAAACAAAAAACTATGCTTGTTATAAGTTCACATGCCCCCAGCATAATGACACAAATCAAGGTACATGCCCCCCAAGCTTCATTGCATTCAATGAGGTGGATGGAATGAAGCTTTACTTTCGAAATCATGGAAAGACTCGTGGGAGTTGTTTCATTTTTTAGTGAGGTTGACACAGGAAAAGAACTATCCTCATAACTACTTGCTACAATCTACCTATATAACCTATCCTTGTTTCATTTTTAACGAGGTTGACACAAGACAAGGAACGGTCCTCAAAACCCTATTTCATTTTTTAACGAGGTTGATACAGGAAAAAACTATCCTCGCCCACCCTATTTCATTTTTTAACGAGGTTGATACAGGAAAAAACTATCCTCGCACTCCCCTATTTCATTTTTTAAGGAGGTTGACATAGGAACAAAACTATCCTCACAACAGCCTGTTTCATTTTTTAACGAGGTTGATACAGGAAAAAACTATCCTCGCAACCACTGATCATGGCTTCCAACTGGAAGAAAGACATGTCAATGGACACACCTTGATCATGGCTTCCAAGAGGTCTTCATCAGAAGGAAGAATAGTTCTCTAGAAGGGACACATGTCAAGGGACTCAAAAGGAATAAGAACATCGCGTTCAAGTAATCCCATAGAGTTTTCCATGTCAATTACTGAATCTAAATCAAAGGAAGATGAGCAAACAGTGAGAGGCTCACTTAAATCGGTAACTGAAAACATGGGATCAGTTGCCACATAATTAACCCGTGGCGGGGTAGGTACCACTTTAGAATCAGGAACATTTAGGGCTGTCATATTATCGATAGTTGAAACAAGACTAGGGAACGAAAGCTAGTCTACAGTCACAATATTTCCATTGTGAGGGAAAGACATCACGCGAAAGAGTGTCGATACGACAGCTTTCATTGCATAAACATAGTCTCGCCCAAGGAGTAAATTGAAATCCAAGGGACCTCGAACTACCATAAGATCAATACAGACAGTTTTACCTTCCAAGGTAATAGAAAACTTAGGAAGGATCCCTAAAGGTTCACTAATGGTTCTGTTAAAAGCTTTCAGATTCTGCGTAATAGTCACAAGCTGAGGGGAACCCAACGCTTTCCAAGCGGTTGAGGATAAAATACTAACAGAAGCACCTTCATCTACCTGTGTGCGATGCATGTCCCTACCACCAGCCTTGACAATGATTTGGAAAGGGATGGAGGACGAAAGACGAGGTTCTGTCAGTCTGTTCCAATCAAAGGAAAATACCTCAGTACTTGGAGGGGGTTCTGTAGAAATAGGTGAAACGCCCCCCAGCATAGAAGAATTTGATGTAACAAGAAGAACATGAGCGGTATGAAGTTCACTCTCTAAAGGGAAAGTGGGATCGATCGAATGTGAAATTGAATCGACCACTTGATCAACTAATGGATCATCAACCTGAGTGACATGAGTTTCACTCTCTAATGGAAAAGTGGGATCGACCGTACTTGAAATTATATCAATCACTTCGTCAGTTGACGGTAGGTTGGGTAAGAGTTTACGGTAACCAGTTGGGAATTCTTGCTGTGGAACAGTAAGATTTTCCAACAATTTTGAGGCTTCATCCATGTGAGGGCAAATGTGATTTTGATGACTCCCATTGCATAACTTACAAGGAAACCTAACTTTACCCTTTTTCCCAGGAACCTGACTATCACTGGTTGATGGATCAATGAACAGTTGATGAGATTTTTCCGACCATACTTCCAAGACCTTTGGAATACCAGGACAATTGATAAGGAAGTGGTCACCCTTACAAAGCCTGCAAGGGTATTTGGATTTACGATGCATGTCGGGATTTTCCTCAACACAACTAACACTTACAGTCATGTTTGGTTGGTTGACTTCTTTCTTATATTTCTTCTTCTTCTTCTTTTTCTTCTTCCCTTTCTTCTTCTTCTTAGCCACCTGGTTACTAGCATCGAGGCTTTTACCAAGCGAAGAGGAAGAAATGGAGGAAGAAAAATTAGGAGAAGAAGGTAAAGGGTCAACAGAAGGTTGGTGATGTTGTGATGGTGAACTCTGTTGAGGTGAAGCATTTGGTTGAGGTGGAACAATTGGAGTATTTGGGGCCAACGAAGTTGAAAATAACCATATCGGTAAACCTATTGTAAATCCAGGTAATGACAAAGTAGCCATATAAGGAGGACAAACATTTCCAAAGTAAGGAAAAGTACTAGGATTCTCATTAGGAGGGATTCCTAGGTTGATAAATTCCGGAACATTTGCCATTATATTCAACTTCAGTGAATTTTATTAACAATTTAAAACTAAAATTAACAATTCACAATTCACACCTAACAATTAAAATTCACAATTCACACCTATGGTCTCTAAAAGTAAAAACAACAAATTAACACGCGCTATCAAATCTAGGAGTCAAACCACACACAAACAGTAACTTTCCGTACCGAAAACGCTAGTTGGTGATGAAATCCAACGTCGCAGAATTCAATACAGAAATGGTGGTTGGAACAATTACCCCGACAACTTGCTTAATGAAACAGACTAGCATAAGTTTCTTCACAAAACCATCTCGAGTGAAGAGAACCCCCCAGAGAGTCCAAGTGAGTCTAGTCGATGTCTGCTCCAGGTACAGTGAGGTCTGTCCTTCACCGTCACCTTAGGAAAGAATCTTAAGATTATGGTCACTAAGGTTACCAACAGTAACAAATACAATTGGGGGAACAGTCTACGATCCGATCCACGCGCAAGGGCAGAGTAACAAAGCTCAATCCCCTTGAAAGCTCCTCAACATGATCAATATGAGGTTTACCAACAAGTGACCCCAGGCTCCTCGACAATGGTTAATCCGAGGTTTACCGTTTTTAATACGTACAAATCTTCTATCTTTCCCAATGAGACAGACTTTATTGTCTCAAAGGTTCGGACATGATCTCGTGATTGACTCCTTTAAGAAGAGCTTCCCAGATTATATCAATTACAATTGGATTTTTTTTCTACCGCAAGATCGACTACTTGTTTGTTTTACTGTCTTGGAGAGTTAACTAAAACCTATTCCAAGACACTAGCCTAAGCTAGATTCGTGGAAAGAGTCCTAAAAATGCAAAAATTACTGGATAAATTTTAATTAAGCGTTGTGTTATTTAGGTTGTTATTACTCAAAAGGGTAAATGGATATGAAACCAATGGTGTTATGACCCGACCCAAAACTGAATGCAATCGAATATGATAATGTAATCTTTTCAATTCGATGAATCCTAACTAAAGTAAGGAGAGAGTTTCCATTCACTTCCAACAATGCAAAAAATTGATCACAAAGAGAAAATATAACAAATTCTTTAATGCACTAATTTCATCAAGAAAAACTAATGCAAATCAATTCCAAAACAGTTTTTATTTTAATTTTGTGTGTTTAAAACAAGCATAAAAAAATGTGAATTCAAATCAAAGGAAACTGATCTAAATCTACGATTGATTTTTTCAGAATGTAAACTATGCAATTGTAATCTATGCACAATTCACTTGAAAAGTATGAAAATGTAATCTATGCACATTTTTCATTCATATTCTGAAGATGAGAATTCTAATTATGCAAATGTGATCTATGCAAGAGAATTCTCAAACACAAGATGATTCTAATGTAATCTAAGAACCAATCAAGTGCAAGTCAAGAAAATTGGGCGAGAGTTCCAAAGATAAAAAAAAAAAAAAAACACTTAAAGGCGATTAACAAAAGCAAAAAGATGCAAAATTATGAAAACACCGAGACAAACCTCCAAGTAATGACCAAAGGAAATCAAATTAAGAATTTCTCAAAAAAGAGACTCAAAACACCCAATTAACTTAATGAAGATTGATGAGAGGAAGAATTTGCTGAAAGAAACTCATAAACAAGGCTTTTTGATAGGATATATGCAGATCTGGGTAGAGACTAAAAGCTATAAAATAATCTAAACTAAACTGGACAAAAAGATTTTAGGATTTTCAAAAATTTTGACAGGGTCCGCAGGCACCCAGTGAAACCAAGTGCGGTACCGCTTTGTGCAGTAAAGTAACAGTGCGGACAGGTCTGCACTGTAACTCAAACAGAACGTGCGGTCCTCGTAAAAATTTCTAAAAAACAAAAAATCAATCCAGGACCTACAAACTACCCAATCTCAGACACATCAAGCAAAAACCAGAAACCAAAAATCAAGTTTCTCAAATCAAAGATAAAGGAAAATTAAACAATGAAATCCCGTCCCCAGTGGAGTCACCAATTTGTTGGCTGGATAAATCGTTCTTGTGGACAAGACTGATCTCCCTAGTATCGAATGATATCTAGCAACAAAGAGCACAAGCAAATCTACTTTTCTCTAAACATGTTTCAATTCATTAATGAATACTAAGAGGTGTAATAGACCCTACCTCGGTCCAACGCTTGTTTGAGGCAGTCTTACTCCAACAACTTCAAGCAGTTCCCGTTTGATAACCTGCATACACAAACAAGCACACATCAAAGCATACCTGCGTATAACAAAACATGTTCATTATGAAGATAAGGAGCTCATAAAATAAACCATTAGAGACAGTTCATTGAGAAAAACAAACTTGATTGTATTAACTTTATGAATAAAAGAACCTTACAACCTTTGCCTTGATGTTGCACAAGTTCTTTCCAAGGTCTAGCAGGAGTCTCCTCTACTTTGAAAAGCCTCACTCACTTCCCAAATGACATGAAAGGTATGTGATCTCTCCTCTCATAAGCTCAAAAAGGAAGCCTAGTTTTCAACAGCATTTACCCTCAAGAATCTTCAGCTTTCAACCTCTTCTACAACCAGCCCAATGCATGAATTTATAGTGCAAATGGAGGAAGTTGTAGGTCCACCATTGAAGGGATAAGTTCCACCTTCAATGGGTTAGGCACCTCATATCATGGAGTTAGCTCCCTTAGTTATGGAACGGATGAACCAAGGTGGAGCGGACTTGCCAGCGTAATATTCCTTCTAGAAGTGTCTAGAAGTGACCCAAGATGAATTTTTAAGAATGAACTCATGCCTTTTTAACTTTTACAAGGGTTCGCACCCATTACTCAATAGACAGAGCGGTCAGGTTCGCAGGAAACATGACCAATGGGTGCGGCACCGCAGGAAATACTAGGAGAAAGTGCGAAACCAGGATTTGAGATATTTTTAAGGTCTTTCTCCCATTTTCAAGGTTTGACATGAAGACCTGAGGCTTAAGACTTGCAAAGGAGGTATGTATGAGTGTTTATGGACTCACACAAACTGTAGAAAGTCATGGTGAAATTTTTTTGTGTAACAGCCCCTGGATGTGAGGTATATGCAGTGCGTTCATGTACTTCTTTTGCTATGCATTGTGTTGCACAGATCCCTGTTTGATGTTTGATGTGGGATCTTGTTTCTTACTTGTTTTCATGATTCTTGCTTGGTGTGATGCAGAATCTTTTGTGGATGTACTTCTTGTCATGATTCGTCATGTTTTGTTGATATCCCTTTGTCGTTATGTTGATGGGATACTCATGTTGTCATCATGTATGTTTACGTTGAGATCCATTTTATGTTGTGTTGGGGGGATGCTCATCATGCATGAGTTTGTGTCATACTAATAGGAGTCCGTTTTGATTGAGAGTTCCTGTAGTGGAACATCTCTTGGAGCCACTCCTGCGTGAGGGCATTTTTCCTTGTATGATAATGACATATGTACATCACCACTATTGATAGCACTTAATGTAGCGGCCTACACCATCTTGACATCGAGGCCCAGAGACATAGTCCCTCTTAGACGAACTCCTTTATCAACGTCTTGAGTTTATGTTGCTGATGATTGTCATGTTCCTCTTCTTTACAACATGCAGATTTATTCATTTATGTTCTTTTAAAAATGAAATTTAACACATCACAGAAGTAAAAGGTCTTGGAAGGGTCCTTTGTCACACTCGGACCTAGATCAATATATTAAAAACCAAAAAACATTTTAACTTAGACAATGTGGGTAATAAATAAAATATTTCAATGCCATGTTAATTGAACATTTCATTGTTAATATTCACATATCTATATACTATATCAAGCAATTTTTTTTTTGTTGAAAATATTTCAAGTAGTCTTATTGTTTACATTTTGGCCATTTTCAAGTATAATTTTTTTAGTCAATTTTGACTGAAATCTAGTAAAGGTTTCTTGGAATTGCAATTTCAAATTGAGTAGTCTACACAAGTGCCAAAGTGGACTTTCAAGGAATTGTATCCATTTATGTGTTTAGAAATGCAATTTAAATAATGAAAAATTACACATGGTGTGTGTGTCTGTGTGTGTTTGATGGATTTATCAAGCTCTGATAGAGATTATATCTATTTAGTTACAAATATTTTTTCAAAGTTTTCCACTCTAAAAGAGGCTTATATATCGAGAGATTTGATCTCTCCTGGTGCTTATTTTTGACGTATGACGCCATGAAAGCATCTCCAAATATCTCTCTACTAAATTAAACAAAATGTTTTCTAATTCACATTCATCAACTATGATATCAAAATTCTTCAATGTCAAATAAATTCATCTTGTATTTTAGTTTGTAACATATATTTAGAGCGAGAATTACATTTTTTTCTTTATAAGTTGACATTTTTATATTAAATCATGAGAAAGATACATCGTGGGGAGCCCTTCTGAAAATAAAAAATGGCCTCACTCCAACCGCATTTGTTTGCCTTTAAGTACAAGCATAATAAAATAAACAGAAACTAGGTAAAACAAGTGCTCGATCTATCCACAACCCATCAAACACAAAATTTGTCCGAAAAAAACACAAAAATAAAGTTAATCTAAAATACTGAATTGGGTTGGAAGCATTTGCCTCTAGAGCTCTTTCAATATCATTTTGGTGGTGGAAAGCATCATGGATATGAGATTCCACATGAGCCATGCGAGACTCATAACTGTACACGAAATCCTGAAGCTATCATTGAGCCCTCTTAAGGAAGGCCCGACGATCCAAAATTTGCATTTGATTGTGGAGAAAATCTACAAGAAAATCGACTAAGTTAGCATGATCCTCATGTTACATCTGGGAAAGCTGGTCAATTGAGTGTTGGAGGATCTGAATTTGCGTGTTGATGGAGTTAAAAGGAGCTCATAGGTCCACTTGACCAGGTGAGTCTCTACGAGGGGAAACCAACTCCCCATCATCCTCATGAGCCCCTCTTCCTAGGTGACCACCTACTCAGAGTGCAAGGCCTCTCTAGCATAACATTATGATAAAGTTGGGGCCCTGTTTCAAACCTCCAATTAACAATTTCAGTGCCGACCAACTACGGAGTCCCCGACCCCTCACCCCGAAACCCACGTCCCTCCACCCGACCTATAGACAAGGAAGGACGTACCAGTTCTAAAAGAAAATACCCCCCTCACTCAGTCGGAGTAGTAGTGGGCTAACAATACCATTGATTCAACATCAAGAAGAACAAGAGTACAGGTCTCCTCTGTGTCCAACAAGTTGATAGACCAAAATACTGTAATGATTAACAACCAACGACACTGCAGACGAGCGGTATGATGAAACAAGCTTCTAGGATGAGCACTGCTGAGATAAGTGCTCTGCAATGTAACCGAAAGGAAACTTAGACAAGAAATAGGAACCACTTGCCGGAGTGATGGTGTTGTAATCTCACTCCTACGGTTTACAGAAGGCCCACTCCTCCTCCACCCATTAAACCAAGAATAGAAGCTTGCATGTTAGGTAAACTTGACTCAGATAGAGTCAAAAGTTAACGAGGTTAAACAATGATGGTTTTGGGGCACATGGTATTGTGCACCCATGGTATTCTACCCGTGGTATTTTATGTAATGGAGCCTATAAAAGGCTGGAAGGACTTCATTGTAATGAAAAGGCCTGGAGGTGAGCGGTGAAGGCTCACTTGGCCGGATTGGCCAGGGTTGTGGCCAAGGATAATGAAATTTCATTATGATCGGGTTTTTCCCCAGATTTGGGGTTTTCCCAGATAAACATGTGTGTTCATGTGTTTATGGTTATTGCTGGTTATTTTTATATTTGTTTCTCTTAGTAATTCTCCGTAATTAATTTTTGTTCTTGGGTAAATTTCTTAACAATTGGTATCAGAGCCATGGTTGAGAGTTTGGGCTTCGAATGTACACCTTCAGTGAAGGATTTATTTTGGCCTAATGGATAAAAGGATTCAGGCGCTGGAGGCCATGAAGTGGCGGAAAGAAGCGACGTGCAGGTGTAGAAATTGCTTGACAGCTTATAGGGATCAGAAGCCTGCAGGGGGCAGGTTTATGTGTTTATGTGTACATACTGCGGGCATGTCTCGTGGCGGCCGGTGTTAGATATACCGGGCATTACACCTAGTATCATTGGTCCAGGAATCCAGTCTAATAGCGTTGTGATCAAGGCCTCCTAGTGAAGTCACCCCAGGCGAGGGTTTCAAGGATTCATCACAGAAATTAAAGGCAGTTAAATTTGGCAAGAAGGTAGCAAAGAAACAAAACAAGGATGCCCGCAATTGAGAGAAGATGGGTCAGAGTAGCAACAACAATAAAAAAATAAATAAATAATTAATGGAGTCAAAATTATTGCATGTAAATGGGCATACTACTGTAAAACCTGGTAAGGCATGTGTACCCCTGGGTAATCACCGGTAAAGTCTGGGTTAGACCTAGGTGATAGGGGCGATGTTGGGTTAACAATACCCCAGGTAAAAACTTTGAGGGGGGTAAGATCTAGAGTGAGCGAGATTGTCTCACTTAGCAGGTTTGGCTAGAGTTAGTCAAAGAACCCCAAGTCAAGTTTAAGGGGGGAATTGTTAGGTAAAACTGACTCAGGATAGAGTCAAAAGTTGACGAGGTTAAATAGTGATGGTTTTGGGGCACATGGTATTGTGCACCCATGGTATTCCACCCGTGGTATTATATGTAATGGAGCCTATAAAAGGCTGGAAGGACTTCATTGTAATGAAAAGGCCTGGAGGTGAGCGGTGAAGGCTCACTTGGCCGGATTGGCCAGGGTTTTGGCCAAGGATAATGAAATTTCATTATGATCGGGTTTTTCCCCAGATTTGGGGTTTTCCCAGATAAGCATGTGTGTTCATGTGTTTATGGTTATTGCTGGTTATTTTTATATTTGTTTCTCTCAGTAATTCTCCGTAATTAATTTGTGTTCTTAGGTAAATTTCTTAACATTGCAAACCCTAGATGTCTCCATTCCTCTTGACGCCTTGCTCGCCGCTCACGAGGGTCCCCAATAGTAGTTGCACTTCGAATTTCAAACGAGCATGAAACACTGAATGTGGTTAGAATTTCGCCCAGAGCTTCCCCTTCCAGATATAACCTAGAACTGAAGCCGACGAGACACCCCTCAACCTACACAGAAGAACCCGTCTCTCCAACTCTCATTTCCAATCTCGTCATCCTCACCATACCTCTATTTTCCATGTTCTTTATACCTCTACCTCCGTAAAAAAATGTTCATCTGACCCATTCCCAAAGCCCATTTACTCCTTGTCCTAGACATTTTCGTTATCGCATGTGTGGAGAGTAATGCCCCTTCCCTTATCCTCTATCTAGAATCTCACCCCAGTGAAGAGAGAATTACAATTTTGGTTTTATATTATCAAATATTAAAAAATATTTAAAAAAATAATAATATTATTATTTATATTAAAAAAAATATAGATTATATTTATTAGTGATAAATATTTTATTTTCAATTTAATTGGTAAACATTATACATTAAAAATCTCATTAATATTAAATTTTACAATGCTATGGACTTTTCTCAATATAACTGCCATAAATTTAAATATTTTAAACTTACTTCTCATATAAATATAGATGGTACTTCTCTCTATGGCTTAATCCAAAGTGATATGAAGCAACCATTCCTCTTTTAACCCATACATTCCATATGTACAAGTAATATGAATCAATCATTCCACTTTTAACTGATACATTTCATATATATAAGTATCAATGCATTTTAGTATGGCCATATTTTTATACAGTACCAAAATACCTTTTTCTAAGGTTTTCACGATAATACCTTTTTTTCATCATTATCTCATATTTTCATACACTCTTATCAAAATGATAATTGACATAGTGTTTATAATCGAATTATAGACTTTTTCTTCGACCATATTTTCTTAGCTTTTCATGATGATTGGTTCTTTATCAAATTATAAGCTTTTTCTCGAGCCCTATCTTCCAACTTTTAATGATGATTGCTTCATTATATTTCGAAGTCTTTTTCAATTGCTTCATCATTTTCTATAGTATACCCATTCCAATTCACCTTGGTAATAATCGCTGAATAAATATTTTTCAATTACTTCATTATGTTTTTCGAGTGTATCCATAATAATTAAAAATTTCTCGTATATAGATAATAATTTATTTTGGTAATAATAATTAAATAAAGATGTTAATAATTGAATTGAATTATAGATGGAGTTTTAAAGGGCTTTATAGCGTTTTGGGTTTTTTTCTAGCTCGCTGATTCATGCTCAAATTACATGGATCTCCTCATAGATCTCTATAACGTGGCTTTTGTATCCCGAGCAATAGCAGATTTTTGTTATTCAATGAAGAAGACAATTTTATTTGCAATAATGGCAGCTAGTTCGACAAGTTCTTCCTCTAAGACAACTCAAGCTATGATTTTGTATAGTGCCATGCTGAAATCCAATTTCTTCTTTCAGTAGTTCAAGAAGCTTCTTCCTTTAATCTTCCTTTGGATGAAGAAGCCTTTAGCTGCGGTTTGTTTTTTTAGATCAAGGCTTGATCTGTAGATTTAATGGGTTTTGGCCGCGGTTAGCTAATCTCCACATGTGGATTTTTGATTCGTGGATACTTCTTTCGACTAATGAACTAAATATTTACCTTCTGGCTTGGGTTTTTTTGTTGTTGATGCCTTTGATAAGACTGAGGATAATGTCGCCCGATCGGGCTGGATGAGCTGGCAAGGAGTACTACGAGGTTTCGGCGGCGCATGAAGCGGGTCACTGTCGAAGGCGATCATGGCATGAGTGCAATAGGTAAGTGGAGCGGCCGGTAGAGGAGGGGTGCAGATCATCGTTTCAGTAGAGCAGGTGGTCTGTGCAATGGACAGGACGGAAGGGCGGCGAGGTGGCTCCATCACGCTGCGGGTCTCGGGATTATATACAACCACAGTTCAGGTAATGATTCCAAAGATCTGACGCATTCAAAGCGCGAAGGAAGGCGACGAGTCTGCTATAAGGATAGCAAGACACCTGCTGGTAGATACCCTGAGAGCTGGTACAGTCTGAAGGATAGCGTAAGGAAAGAGGGAGGCGTAGATTACAGAAGAGGGAGGCTAATGGAGACGAAAGGTAGTGGGAGCGTGAGACGAGGGACGCGTAGGGGGGGGCCTGAAGACCAGCGCAATCCCACAGTTGACATGATGGGCAAACGAAAAATGGAGGATGCAGGGAATCCGAATGTACAGTTTCTAGAGATATCTGAGGAGGACAACGAGGAGAGGTAGGGAATTCAGGAAGAGGAGGCATGGAAAATGCGCTGGAGAAGGTTACCAGAGGAGGAGAGCGAGGAGGCAGAGGAAGGCGCATGTCACTCCACAGGCAGAGGAAGGGGAGGCCCGCGCGGCAGAGGCAGACGAGGCAGAGGCCGAAGGGGCCGTGGCAGATGCCGTTGAAAGGACCCGGCGGCGAGAAGAGGTAGGAGGGGGCGGCAATGCAACCCAACCCCGGAGGCGGAACCAGCCGGATGTGGGAAACGGTGAACGGCGGACAAGACAAACAATTGCAGACATAATTAGAATTGCTGAGCAGGAATATAGGGAGCATTCTAACCCCAAGATCAGAAGGATTATGGAGCATTGGGAAGAAGAAGCAATCCAAGCTCAATCTGAAGAAGAGATGGAGGATTGGATAGCTATTATGCCTGATCCTGGCCATACCAGAGGGAGAATGACCCTCTACAAGCAGTCCCTCCACTTGTATTGGGTCATGAAAAGGCTTATGGCAAAAGCTTTAGAACAGGTAGCCAAAGAGATGGCAGAGATGGTTCAGAGTCTTCCCAATGTGAAAAAGGAATTGAAGGACATAGTCATAACCATGCTTCTGCAAGAAAAAAGACTGGAGGATCTGCAGCAACAACTCGTGGAAAGCGGAGTGCTGGTGAAGAAGGAAAAAGTCCAGCAAGCTGAGCCTGATAAGTAGTGATCAACAGCTTGCTTTACTGTTTTGAGACCTGTCCCGTTTTCTGTTTTGCTGTAGGCATGAATTTTGTAACTGTTTTTATCTATAGAAACCAGGATATAGGCAATAGTATGGAAATAGAAACAGTTTCTGGTCATGAAGTATGGTTTGAACAGTTGGATACTTTAATTTTTTTGTATTGTGGTGAAAACTTTGCGTGGTCAAGATACCCGGTTTCCCTTTGGGGCGGGGTGAGACCACCTTGTCTTCTGTAAATACTGTTTTATGTTAATAGAAAAGGACCTACTCAGCTTACAAAAAAAAAGACTGAGGATAATGTAACAACCCCAATTTGATTTTCCATTTGAATGACAGGACATTATAAAGGAAAAATAAGACCAAGGTCATGGGACACATATTCCAAGCTGAATGAGGAGAAAAGCATTAAAGTGGGCATCACTTGTGGTTAATTAATGCCTATGGAAATTGGCATTGACATTAGCAAAAGGCAAATGGTAAGAAATGACAATTAATTAAAGAAATAAAGGAAAATAGGAGAAAAGAAAGACAAAGAGACAATAATATGCATGCAAGGGAAAATAAAAGGAGAAAAGGAAAATAAAAGGAGAGGGAGAACATTCTATGACTCTCTTAGTTACTCTTAGATAATTTTGATCACTCTTGGCACTCTGGAGGAGAAGGAGAGAGAGATCACTATAACAAGAAGAAGAAATCACTTGGACACAAGTAAACAAGCAAAGGAAAGTAAGAGAGCACAAGGAGAAGGTTGAAGGGGCAACTACAACATGGAGATTTTGCAAGTAACATGTTGCATGTGTTATTTCCTTCGGGATTTGAATGCATGGTGAATTTACATGATTATTTTGCTATCATTGACATTAGATTTCCTGGATTGACAATGTGTTTAGATTTGCCTTGCCATTTCCTAGATAGCCATGGTGTGATGAGATTCATTCTTGGTTGAGCTTTGGATTGCTGAAAGATTTAGGATCTAGGTGAGGTGGCCTTAGGAAAATCTCAAGGGTTGGGGGTGGAGATGGTTTTCTCCGGGAAGCCCTTGACAGGTGGATGGAGACAGGGAAATTCCTCTGGGTATGGTGAAGAAATTTTGAGGCATCCAAGACTGTGTTGGTTTGGTGATCTTTGGATCAATTTAGGTGAAATCACTATGGCTTGAGGGTGGAGGTGGTTTGACCTCTGGAGTCACTGTTTGGTTATATTTGGTTTATCCCATGAGATCCTACATTCATGCTTGGAATATGGAACAAGGGTGATTGGATGAAATTAAGATTTGATTCAACCCAATCTATAGTCGAGAGGTACGTGGAAGTCCCTAACTTGGTTGGCATTTGCATACGTTATTATGTGTTAATACTTATTGATATTAATAAGCACAAGTCTCGATTTTATGTATGATTTTATGACTGGTTTGTCATGGTTCTATTTTGGTTAAATGCTGGTTACATGCATGGTATATTTCTCATTATATAATGTGCTCTTGTTATGGATCCATTCCATGGTTTGATGGGATCTTTGTTATTTTATATAAATGCATGAGCTAATGTGTGTTGTTGCAGCTAGCAATAGAGAGCAACAAGCCATGTTGATGATTATGTGATGAACTTATTGAATCAATGAACATATATGTATTTATGAGCTACAAGCACTTTTCCTACAAAGTGTTTGCATAAATGACTATTGTGTGCTTCATAAGTATCAGTATGATTAAAGCATGGAAATTGATTATGGAGGTTTCTGTAGCTGAATTAAAGAGTTTTGGGCAGTGGGTTGTAGGCTAGCCCTGAAATTCTAGCATTGAATCCATGACTGCAAGCACAAAACTATAAGATTTTAGATGTAACCGCAGGGAGGACGA
Organism: Pinus taeda; assembly: GCA_000404065.3. Lineage (NCBI taxonomy): Eukaryota > Viridiplantae > Streptophyta > Pinopsida > Pinales > Pinaceae > Pinus > Pinus taeda. The sequence continues at coordinate 215,514 of APFE030759302.1, read as the reverse complement.
CTTGTGTGTGCGGTTGGAGCCTTCTGGATGCAGGTACAAGGCTGCATGCATGCGACTGAGCTGTAAAGTCAGGTAAAAAGAAAGTTCTAGCTCAGGGAAGGATCACTAGTTGGTGTTGTCTGAGATTTGGGTGATCAAGTGTCTATGGAAGGTTGCAGTATAGTTTCAGGACACTAGGCCCCACTCTCATAACAGGAACTTGGATGTTGGGTCATGCACAATAATTCTCAACTCATGTTTACTCTGGAGAGCTTGTAAAAGTGGGGAAATGTGGGGTGGGGTGTTACAAATAAGATGTTTTTTTGTGAATCCGGGCCTTGATTCTAGGGTAGTGTTGGTCTCTTCATGCAACCCCGGTCTCCCACCTTTGATCCAATTATGATGTCAATCTCCACGACTCCAGTATGGGTAATGCTTCTAAACATTCTCCTACATCTTTAGAATCTCCCATCATTATGTTACTTTGGAAATGCATTAGGGAAGTTTTATTGCCACAACCTAGAAATAGAATTTTTTTATAAGACCACTTATGCTCAAATATGTGTGGAGATGGATTTCAATAAGGGTTTTCCTTCCGAGATAAATTTGATGACTCCATACTATGTATGGGTTCAAAAACTTGATTATGAAAATGTTTCATTTCGATGTCGAGCATGTTATGAAACAAGGCATGTAATCACAGATTGCCTCAAACGTTTGTAGAATAAAAAAGTCCATAAAAATAACCAGAGGCACAAATGGTGGGAAGGAAGTTAGATCGAACATTATATGATGTACAAAGAAGAAAAGTCTCAAGATAAGAAGAAGCAAAAAAAAAACAAATAAAAAGCTATTGTCAAATAAAATCCACCAAAGGAAACAAAAATTAGTCAGGAAGAAGTGCATGTCAATGAGGTCCCTCTGGATTCAGCATCAGTGGAAACGCAACAAACTTTAGTGTAAGCTAGATCCTCCTTCGAATCCTCAAGGAACAAAGTTTGAGAAACAATTTCTTGGGCATATCAGATAGATGCGGAAGAACCTAAAAACAACATCGCTCACTCACCGAAGGATGTCCCATCGAATGTAGCTGAAAACACGGGTTGGATTCAAGTAGAGAGGAAGGGCAAAAATATTTCCCCAAGGAAAACAAAAAGCTAGTCAAAATCAAATAAAAAAGTAGTGCAAAATGGAATATAAATGTGTTTGGATCTTAGGAATATTTTGGAAAATTTTTAGTTGGAAAGAAACTAAAATTTTTGTATCATGGGTAATCGCTTGAGAAATTGGATTGAGCAACCATGCTCAATCTTAGTAACTTGGAAAAAATGTAATAGGCCTAGGTCAGATCCCAACTTTCTTTTTTAATAAAACTCTCGTACCTATTTCATTAAAATAAATAAGTAATAATAATTAAATAAAGATTATGTATTGAGAATAACGGGAAGAAAAGTTGAACCATTGTATTAAATGTGGAAAGTGGCTTCCAACTACAACCTAGCGCATTAATTGTCAACGCTGTGCTTTTCTTTCTTCTTAAAGTTGACTTACACTTTCAATTTGATAGAGGAGAAAAAAATAAAATTTAAAAGATATCACTCGGTGTACTTTGTTAAAAGTCCTCTCATTTGTATAAAATTGTAAGAATTTCATTTTTTCACATTGAAATTTTTTATAATTAAATGGCATGACCATTTTTCTTTGTGGTTGGTCTAACATGTATTAACTCTATATTTTTATAAAATTTTGATGTGATTTTATTTAAAATAATAATATAATAATATTAATTTTTTTTTTCAATTAAAAAAATAAAATTTAATAGATATGACCATGTACTTGTTAAGAAGTCCTCTCATTTAATTTAATTTGTAAGAATTTTCATTATTTTCACCATGGAATTTTTTATAATTAAATGACTTACCATTTTCCTTTGTGTAAAGTGTATCATATGTTAATTCTATATTTTTTATAAATTTTGATGTATTTTTTTTAAAATAAATTTTTATATTATTTTTTTTCATGTTTTAATTTTTCAATTAAAGAAAATAAAATTTAAAAAATATGACTAGGTGTAATTTGTTTAAAATCCTCCTCATCTATAAATAATTTAAAACAATTATTTTCACCTTAGATTTTTTTTTCTTTTTTTTTTTTTTAATTAAATGGCATGACCATTTTCCTTCTTGGTAATGTAATATAGATTAACTCATTTTTTTATAAAATTTGATGTAATTTTATTTAAATTATTATTATTCTAGTGTTAATTTTTTCATTTATTAAAAATTATTTTGAAAAGAATCTAAAATGATAAAATTCAAATTTAGTACCATTCAAATTTAAAATTCCACTTGCTAATGGTTGATAAATATTTTACCATTAGGCAAGTAAATGGTCTCATATGAAATAAATGAGATTTCATAACCCCGAATCTTTTTCAATTTAAGAATTAATGAACTCATCATTATGAAATTTTGAATTCAATTTTATTTAATCACTCAATACACATCATTCAACGTCAAAGGCGACATTATTAGTGAGTGTTGTGTTAGCGGACTCAACTATTCAATATTCCTTTAGCAGAGTGAATAGCAGCATTATTCTCATTATAAATAAATAAGATTAACTTTTTATTATGATTTTCTTGTAATTTCCAATCTATAGGTAACCATTGCTATATATATATAATTACTTGAATTAACTATGATTTTCATTTTAAGTTTTATTATGAAAGGTTTTTTTGGGTCAGTAATAAACACTTAAATAAAGTAAGTTTTGTGTAATTAGAATTTCATTAAATGATAATTTGAGAATTTATTTTGATCTACTCCTTCACTCCAAAACAATTTTTTTAAGGAGAGGAAGCTGAGAGTTGAAATTCCAAATAGGTAGTCACATGAATTCATGAATATTACGCATAAGTGATTATGCTGGCAAACTTAGTGTTGTGTTAATGAGACACATATTCAAGGATATTGAGGTTTTTATAAGTACTTAGGGAACTTTTTCAAGATAGGGAGATTTTTATAAAGAGTTAAGAGAATAATATTATCTGAATGTAATTCCCCCATGTGAATCAACGATAAGAATAATGTTGGCTTGATGTCATAGGACAATAGGTTGAGTGGTAGCTAGCAGGTTTAATTCCCCCCTCCACCCAAGTTCTATTCTCCAGAGACATGTTAGGCTGTGTGAAAAAAAATCGAACAAGTTGAAAATCATGACGAGTAATTCCTATATGTCCAAAGGGGCAGTGACATTTGAATATCTTGATATTAAAGTGAATAGTGGTAGTTGTTGTGATTCGATCTTTGGCCTTGCCCAAAATAGTCCTCCAAAGTTACCGACTCACCAGTTACCATGGAAAAAAAGAATAATGATATCTTTATATTCTCAAACATTAAAATATCTCACTTACACATTATTGCTATTAGAATCCCTATGGTGCCTTCTTAAGAAATTATAGAATAGGTCATTAAACACATTGATAATTAGATAGCAGGAATGTTATTAATGATGAAAGAACACATATTTCTTCCTTTTAGCTTTTTGAGAAGTGTTGTAGATTGCTTCAACCAAATAAATTCATAATTAATGGTTTAGAAGAGCAGTTCCACCCAGTTATGATATCAAGAAAAACTTAGGAGGGTGGTAGGTGGAGGACAAGAGATTCTATGTTAAAAGTGAAGGGTATATATAATGATCAGTTTGAGAGACTCCTACATTTATGCAATGGTCTTAATATGTGTGTGCGCCCACACATGCAAACAAAACATATATATGTGTGTATCTAAAATAGACAATGACAAAGACAATAGTTTCAGGATAATATTGGGGTTAAACAAAAATATTAAGTTCTTCAGAAAAAATACTAAGTTCTTTGGTAGCCTCTCCAAAAAAGAGTTACAATATTTCTTACAGATGAGTTGCTTCACAAAAATTCCCAAAAGACATTTTACACATAAATACATAGACACGTTCACATTTGGGCACTACCTTGACCTTCCTAATCCTCAGCATCGGGGGATCTTGGTTCTTCTATGTCTATAGGATATTTTTTCTAAAGGACAAAGTCCTCCTCTACTAGTCCCGGTTGAAGGGATATATTATTTGATGCCAAAGAGAGAGAATCCATGTGTTGAGTGACAAAAATAGATTTGGGTCAACTACATTTTGCTTCAAGGTTTCAGTTCTTTGTTGCTCTTGAACAAGAAGCTACATGACTATGGTGTTGCAAAAGTCATTTTCTTGCTCAAACTTAGTTAATTGGAGATTGTGACCTACACATTGTTGGTTTACTGATTGATTCCCTTGTTGACACAATGCATTTCTAGTTTCCTTCATTATTGGGTTCTCCATTTCTTTCCTATCAGAGAAAAACAAGCCAAAGTAAGCCAAATAAACATTAGAGAGGAGGAGACAGTCACATTGAGAATAAGTAAAAATCAAGATACGAAGCAAATGTTCAATATGAAATTGAGAAGCCAAATAGGAACAATAAAATTTAGAAAAAGATGATTACCATTAAGGACTTTTAAAACCACAAAGATATACTAGTAGACATGGTGTTTCCTAGTAAATTGTTGCGAAAGTATCTTGCATAAAGGGCATGGATGATAGAAATGAACACAATTCAAGCCCGAGGAGAGGCCTGTTATTTGGCTAGATGAAACCCACAAACACCACAAAATTTCTAAGAGGCATATACCATTGAACCGAATTCCACAATAACCAAGTAGACAACGTTGAATAGAAAGCCCAACAACAACCATTGATTGAAGAATCAAACAAGATAATCAATTTAAAATCCATAATTCATATATCATACGAGAGTTTGAATTTTTATTGAGTACCCACAAGAAAATTGAGTTGAAATGAGTGAGATGTGTGGGAATACCTTGAGCCCTTGTCCATTGCATACATTCTCCACACGTTCAAAATATTTGGCACTCAGTTAATTTGATGGGTTGTGATTAAACTTAGTCCCATTAAGTAAGGGCTAAACAAAAGTTATTAACCCCATTTCTCCTTAGCACCTCAGGAGCCCAAGTTGTGGCCATCTTTTCCCATTGATTAAGCTTCGCGTTTAGTTCTCTCTTGATGTGGAAAAACATGTCTTAGTTAAAATATATTAATAGTTGCTTGATCTATTGGATAAGGGAATTTAGCTTGTTCCTTCTGGTATTATCTAAGCCCAAAATTCCTTTGATTATGACTATTTGAGTCCCATAAAACTTTCAAAGGTCTATACCTTCATCCTTGGATAGGAGAGGCTCTACCACAAAGAATAGGGCTACAAAAGTTTGTTAGAAATATGCCCAAAACCTTAAGAGTGGGATACCAGCTTTCTTCCTCCAGGATCTTAAAGATTCCCCCCCCCACCCATGTAATGTGCATATTACATGGTGAAGTTAAATGTATTAATCTCAAAGACGTTGGCTACCAATTGTAAATACTATCATTAAAATTGATACAAAACCTTGGTGATTGTAAGCTTCTTACCTAAAAGAAATTATTTTTGCAAGTAATCCTTTCTTAGGCCTAAAATAGATTTGGTGCATAATTTGTAGTCAAATCCATGTATATTGTTAAGGGTTATAGGAAAACAAGCATAAAAGACATTATGCATAATTCTGTGATTTTTTTCAAGCCCCACTATTCAAATTCATATTCTACAAGGAATGCCTAAAATTAAGTGAACAAGCGGGATTTGAACATGGATGGGAATCATAAAAAATTCTTCCCTCAATCAACCAAGCTAGACCTAATTAACTATTCTTTGGAATAGTTGTATTTAAAAAGTGGAGAATCCTTTAAGACATATATTTCATAGTTTGTTTCTATTGGCAATTATAATTTTTTTTATAACCATTAATAAACATTAAGAAGGTAAAGTGAGTCTAAACTTGATATTGTTAGATTTAATTTCTAAATCCCTCTTCTAAAATATGTTTTCCATATCATTATACATATATTTAATGGTGCCTCATTCTCTTTCATTTGGATGTCCTTATAATTTGCACAAGAAAATTGTGAATCACCATCATAAGTAGGTAAGGAAATGAAACAAGGAACTCATGGCGTTTAGGGTTTAAAGGACTTGAACTAGAATTAGTAATGGCCATTTGTTATTTTTTAAGACAAATGTAATGGAACAATAATAGATGCATTTCAAATCAAGTATGAACATCTCCATATATTTTAATTTTTCTAAGTAGGATAGGAGGCTTTGTCAAGTGGGTTTGGACCTATTGACGCGAGGAAAATTATTATGCTTCCCACCCAAGTTCAAATCCCACATTGTGATATGATGCTCTTCGTGAGCCATTTGTTGCATATCATGATCATCATGAGATTATTGACAAAGTTTCATGCTTCAACACAATCTGGTTTACCCTGGGTACCATCCTTGGAATGAGGGGAAGTGCTTGACAATTTTCACTAGGATTATATTTCGAGCAAACAAAAAAGGTTGGGATAGCTAGGGTTCCCTTGGGGGCTATGTTTTATATGGTTCATGGGGAAAATGTGCAAGTAGTTCCCTAGATCAATCAATGAGGTCACACTGACCCATAAAACAATAGGAATGACATATAAGAAATCAAATTATTCATGTTAGGGTTAGAGGTAGGGTGATATTCTCTAACACCTAACTGGGTTGATTTGAATAACTTAAGGTAGAAATTTAAGGTTGCTCCTTCATCATTTATATCTCCTTGTCACAAAGAATGTAAAAACCCTAATGTTTTTAATTTTCATTTCATTTCTCTAGTATTGGGACGAGGTTCTCCCAACTTAGACACTTATAGTCCCCAAGCTTTTTCCTTGGGTGATTGGTGAACAATTCTCTTCATGCTAGAATTGTGTGGGAATAATCTCTAAAACTTTCAAATATGGGTTTGAAAGGGCCAAAGGAAGGGCTACTTATGGTTGAAATTAATATGAAATATGAAATATTGAAATTAGTTCTAGGAGAAGACATTTACCTAGACCAAATCCTCCATTATCAGGGAATGGCATTGGTAGGCACTTTTGTTGGAGATATATTTTTGAAATCTCTATGAATCAATGCATTCATAGGAATCTGAGGTATTTTGGCAAAAGGACTGATTATATTTATTTTCAATTCTAGGTGAACTAGGGAAATAAGTTATTTTTGTTGTTGTTGTTGGGAAACACCAACTTATCTTTAAAAGTGTGGTCTGCTGATTTTGGCCCACTTAGAGAGAAAAAAAAAGATAGTGTTCATGCCATGTGGGTGAATCTTCCAATATTAAGCTATGAAAAGAAAATGTTTCAGTTTGTATAGGAAATACCTTTGAGACATATATTGGCATAGATAAGTGTAATAAATCACAACCCTCTAAAATTGTTGATAGTTTGTGTATGGAAATGGTTATAAGGGAAAGTCTTCTAGTGAACCTAGTTATTATTTTGGGACTATGGTTGGTAAAAAAAATTGGTTTAATAAAATATCCCTTTCTAGTGTATTGAGTGTAGAAAATATGGACATATCAAAAGGGGCTATCCTCTGGGTCCTTCTCGAGGCTTCTATAATGGTTTTGAATGGAGACCTAGTAATTTTTTTATTAAGGATACATAAAAAGACACATAAGGGATTTCATTGAAGCTATTAGTGTGATGAAGCTACCAAAACTCTCTTGCACAAGGAAGGGAATTAAATAATGTATCAAATTGTTGGTTGTGTGGGGCTTGACCCAGGTTCAACTTTAGTTAGGAAAATAAATCCCTACACTAGTGGCCCTTTCGGCGTCAGCCCGCAGAGCATGGACCGAAGTCTCACTTGAAGCAGTATGGGGGGATGCTGGAACCAAGTTTCCGCACCTTGATATGGTTGTGATGTCGGTTTATACCCTCTGTTCCTACTTTCGTGTAGGTCACCAAGCTTTAGGGCTCTGTGAGTCTAGCCCTTTATTCCACCCTTTAGTACCTCCGCGAAGGTGTACAATTGACCTTCGCAAAGCCTTAACCCATGGTATAGGTACTTTCGCGCTGCTTTTATAGCATATTGTACATGTTCCCAAGTTAATATCTTACGCGTTTTACTTATCTTACTGAAAAATCATAATTAGCGTTGCGTAAACTGATATTCTTATTTGCGTTTAATTTACCAATATAATCACATATATTTGCGCATCACATAAACATTGTAAATTAAACCCAAAATGCAATATAACCAAATGCACTAACAGGAAATAAATACACAGAATTTATAGAATACTTCTCTTTATTGATATCTTTAGTTTGATATAGACTCTATCCGCCCTGTGCACACAGCTGCAGGGGTTCATGCACTCAATTGCAGACTTCCACCCTAGGCCTTTGTGCACTTAGTTGCAGAGCCTCTTCCTATGCTAAGACCCGAAACACTTAGACTTCTCTACCATGACTCTTCACTTCATTCTTCGCTAAAGATTTCTAATTACTTAGAGCTTACTTACTTAGCTTCTTTTTATACAATCCCATGGTTTGCGGACCATGGGTGGATCTTTACAACCAACTTTACAATTTACAAAATAAGGGTGGACAACCCTTTATGAATCTTGACACCTTCACGCTCCGCGACCACAAAATGTGGAGACTTTTCAACTTTATTACAAAATTGACCCAAAACATGGGCTTTTAGCCCCAAAACTATCCTTGGGGGATCCCGTTCCCAACAACCCCCCAACACAAACATGGTGACTCACCCTCAAGTCACTTTGCGGGTGTGGAGATCTCCCAGCTCAACTTGTATGATTGTAACCTCGACAGTGCACTGTGCGATCGCCTGCTTTGCTTCTTCTACCAACTGCTAGGTCGCTGGTCCTGAACTATCAGCCTGAAGCTTTTGCTGAGTTGCTTGCAGATTCGCAAGTTTTCCTTCAATAGAGGCCATGACCACATAAGCCTCATCCAACCAAGGCTTCAAGCGTGCCTTCAACACTGCCTCCTTGTGCTGCGTTGCATCTACCTATTCTTTCAATTGTTTGGCCTCCTGCAGCTTCGCTAGTCTGTGCGTGAGAGTGACGATTCACGCTATACATTTTACTTCGTTATAGTGCTGCTGCAGTTCTTGCGCTTCTGTCTCTAGCCGCTGTACATTAGGGTCCTCCTTCAAGCTCGTTACGACCTTGAACGACTCTTCAAAAATTTGTGTGCATCCTGCTACTACACTGTCTACCGCCGCTATCACCTATGTGACAATGGTTGCACATTTCTCCTTTAATTTTGGTAGAGTTGAAGGCTGGGCCTTGTACTGTAATTCTGTAATCTGTAGGTTCAGCTCTAGCTGAACCCTAGCCATATTTGTGCGAGCGTTGCGCAACCCTGTAGCAAGCTTGCAGATGCGCACCTTGACCAGTTCTTCCTCAAGAATGGCCAACTCCGGGACCATTCGGCATGCCTCCTTATACACTTGTTTCGGTCACTTACCTCAGTCACGACGATGATGGAAAAGTCTCGTTGTAGGGCCATCTATTCATTATTAATCCACTACTTGCTGATCACCTGTAAAGCGTGGTGTTCATGGGCCCTTAGCTCCGCGATCACTCCATCTTGTAATAGGTGGAGCGCCTTGCCAGGGAGCGCTGCCAAGTTCAACCCCACTCCCTTGAGGGCACTAGCAATGGGCCTGCCATCTTCATTCTCCATGGTTACTGTTCCATCTGGCAACACTATTGCACTAGAGACCTTTGCACACAACATCTTTGTAGCTTCTGAAGTGCCGATCGTGAGGCTGGTTGACACCATGTCAGCCTGTGATGTTCGGGTCTGCAGCTCTTACAGACCTGTCTGGATGGCCCCCAATAGTATTTGTTGCTGCTGCTCAAACTGTTATAGGGCCTCCGTGGTGACATCCCGCACCGTGTCTCCAATGTCATGCAAGTTGCCTTCGGTGAGGGTGATTGGGTCAAGTGACGCCTTAGTGGCTTTGATTTCTTCCTCGACCCTCCTTTCTCTTGTTCCCTTGGATGCTTGATGTAGGTGGATGTCGCCTGTGGGTCCATGCCATGCTACTCGATTTGCTTATTCGTTTCTTCCTTTATATCGAGCGAAGGCAACCTCGCGCCTTTGTTAGAGCCCCGCTCTGTTCCATTTGTCTGCTTTTCTATTTACTGGGTGGTATCGTGCTTTGCCTAGGCCTTATCAGCGGCCCTCCTTCTTCCTCTTCTCAGCCAGTTGCGCCATCTTGAGCTTGGCCTCCTCCTTTTTGCGCTGCATGGCGGACTTGCTCGCACCCACCGCCAAGTCTGAGGTAGTGTGCCACTCTGCTGGCCAGCGATCAAGTATTGCATTAATTGTGTCATTCATTGCCAAGTAAGGCAACTCATACCATGTCTGTGCAGGGTCCTTCCACGCCCTGATTGACACATGGTGAAAGTCTGCCTTAAACTCTGCATATCCCTACAGGTTGGAAAACACAATAGGCAACATCCGTGATTTGTGATTGATAGCCATGCGGATGTTCATCTCCATCAAGATCCAGAAGATCTTGCTATCTTTGATGCACTAAGCATCCTTGGTCACCCACAACGAAGTGTACTTTGCTGATTTTGGCAGGTCCGACACAACCGAGGGGAATTGACTGTCTTCTGACAACTCCCATGCTACCAACACAATAGACAACAAGAGCCACGCATAGTGGAAGGTCTTGTTGAGCTCCTGTGTCCATGTTCACAAGGAAATCACCGTAGAGATAGTGAGCCCAATTGAATTGGACTCCTTCGGCACATTGGGCTACAAGAAAAACGACTGGTTCCTAAACTTCATCTGCGCAACACTTCCTCATAACCTTCCTTATCAAAATCTGCATGGCCACCTTGACTGTAGGGTCACTAATACTTGAGATGGCATAGCCTCATGGCTTCTTCACGAGCTTGAATTTCTCCTTCATGGCCTTCAAGAGGGCTTGCTTGTCACCTTTTCTGGCAAACATCATCACCAGATTTTCTGCTATGTAGGGCAGGTGTGTAATCCTATGGATCAATCTGTTGATGATGGGTATTGGCTCCTCCAGCCACAGACACCCATCATGCACCAAGCATAGCAGCTGCTTGATGACGAAGACTATAATGGGGGTTCAATTGTAGTGCAACACCCATAGCAGGTTGAGTAGACTTGCCTTGTCTAGTCCCCTGAGCCACTTCTGCGGTTCCAATGTAATCATCCCGATGGTTGTATTAATAATGCGGTGCATTAGTTTCTCTGTTTCTAAGTGCAGGAACTTCTCATGGTTATCTAAGTCCCAATATCTCAGTTTTAACAAAGGAACCTGCCCCAAGCGCGGTCCTTCAAAGACAATCTCATCCGGCAACAGAGGAGTTTGCAAGGGGACCTTGCTTCTGTCAATGTCCTTTGGCACCTTAGTCTTGCCCTTGCGTGGAGGGACGTACTCAGGCAACTTAGTGATAGGGTCAATACCCTGGACTTCAACTTCCTCCACTTCTACCCCCAAGTCCTCATCATCCATCAGGATGTCCTCAATTTCTTCCTCCTCTGCTCCAGTTTAATGGCTTTGCCCTTTTCTTGTATGGTGGGCTTGTCCTTTGGTGGGTTTGTTCTCGGCGACGCGCGCACTGGTATCGCAGCCTGCTTTCCCTTCTTATCCTTCGCACTCTCCTCGGTTGGGGTGGACTTCGATCTAGGTGTCCGTGGTGATTTGGGAACCTCAACTAATACCTCTGCAACCTCTGGAGCAGCTCCTCTACCTCTTAACAACTTTCGGCACAACCCCCTCGACTCTCACTGCTTCGGTGTCCATAACTTATGCGTGTGTTGACATGATGCTATGCAACAACTCCTATGTCTCCTTTGGCAATGTATCAAATACTAAACTAGCTAGCAAAGCTTCAAAGTTCTCACTGTTCATGTGCGTCTGAGAGCTCAAAAAACTCAATTCTCAAAATGCCAAGGGTTTTTCGCTGGGCAGCCACTTGAAATTTATAGGGCATTTTGAATTCAAATCTGACCGTTCCCCCCACATTCGGTTCATTAATGCTGGATTGGCAGCAGATTTTCAAGGATCTTACCCATAAAGTTTGTCTTAAATGCTAGCCGCCCGCTCCATTTGGCCGCATTTATACCGTCAAATCATGAACAGTGACTTTAACGATCACTTTTCGACTGACCTGCGCAATTTCCCCCTGTGTAGCGCAACTCCCTTCACGTTGTCACGAACCCTGTCAGATTTCCTTGCTTCACGCACATTTCTCTAATCACGCAGTTCCATAACTCGGGCAATGTAGTTTATAGTCCCACACCTCCTTTAGTTGCCTGGAGCATTAAGACTATGCTACCCTCATATAGTCACTTGGCCAGATCACCGGTGTATGGCTTCAATCGATTGTCATTCACCTTTCCTGGGAAGGGATCTCCATTCAATTTAACCAACTAAACCTTGCCACCATCAGGAATCTCCTTAATGACATAGGGCCCTAACCAGTGCATTCGGAATTTCCTTGGAAATTTATCAAACTTACTATCATATAACAAAACCAGGTCATTTACCTTAAAGGTGAAAAACTTAATGTGCCGATCATGCCAAGATTTTTCGCACTACTTTTGGACCTGTTGGTGAAATCCAGCTAGAAATCTCTCTTCCTCAAGCTCATCAAGCTATGTGAGCCTCTCTTCCAGAGCTCTGCAATCTGTCATACCTGTGAGTTCCGCTATGCGCAGACTAGGCACAATGTATTCCATGGGCATCGCTGCTTCAACACCATATACAAGCCTAAAGGGTGTCTGTCTAGTCAAATTTTTTCATGTCGTCTGATAGGCCCATAGTACTGTGGGTATGCGCAGGTCCCAATCACTTCGCTGAGCATTGCAAACCTTGGTTAGCGTGTTCTCAAGCACCTTATTGAATTCTTCCACTATTCCATTAGCCTGTGGGTGCTAAGGTGTGCTTTTCTGGTGATATACCTGAAATTCCTCCATCAGTGCACTAATTGTTTCATTCAGAAAGTGCGTAGCATGATCACTCATCAAAAGTTTTGGACACCCAAATCACATCAATACATATTCAAAGAGGAACTTCGCAACAGTCACTCCTGTGAAATCCTTCATAGGCTGTGCCTTCATCCATCGGGTCAAATACTCAGTCGTTGTGATAATGTACTGCGCTCCTGTCTTCTTTGCTTGGGGCTGAAGGGGTCCCACAAAATCTATCGCCCATTTCTCAAAGGGTTGTAATGTAGTAAGCTTTTGAATCCTGATGGAGGGTTGGCCACCACAACATTGCACGCAGAATATTCTACGTGGTCGCTCTTCTTGCATAGTGGTATCTCGTGGCGCCCCCATGAGAATCCACGAGGATACTGCTCCTTTCAAACTATAGTACATATTGTTAGCGCTTGAAATTTCACTTCAGGCTGAAAAAGGCAAACCTCAAGGCAACATCAAATCATTTAGCCTCGTAGTTAGCCCTACGGGGCAGGAGAAGGCTCTCTCCGATCAATCTCAGTAAAATCTTCAATGGATGAGATGACCAATAGGGTAACATTGATTTTAGGCTAGTAAACTGATCAAAAGGGTTGATTTGGGGTTTTTAGGGTTTTTGGTGGCAAATTGAGGGGATGGCAATTTTGGGTGCGGGGATTGGACACAGTTTCTGCAGGGGGTTCTTTGGGGCGAGGTAGGAGACATTATTGATGCCTTTGATTGAGGTGGATAATTAGGAATGACAGGTGAGGAGTTAAGGAGAGCAAACAGTAACTTTGAATTCTCCTTAAACAGTAGAAAACATTGAAATTAAACAAACTTAAAAGCAGAGCATGACAATCATGAATTCTTACTTTAACACTTCGTTTGCTTAATGTGGAGAAGGAAAAGAAAGGAAATGATTCACATAAAACACTTACAAGTACATAGAGAAACACACCATCAATACATGTAACCACAAGAATCCCAAAAAGGACTGCAAAACCCTGGTCTTCCTTAGCCAAAAATTGCATAGATACAGTGAAATAATACAATGATAGCTTCTCCCTCAAGAGTCCAACCATGAAAATGAGCAAGAAAGTACATAATATAGAGAATCTAACCTCTTTCCCTGCCTCCATGGGTCGAGCTCACTATCCTAGGAGCTGTTTCAACCACTTTTAAACTTAGCACTACAAACTAGGCAGTCAAAACAACTTGCCTCTATAAGATAGGAAACCAATTCATTCATTTAATTTTCACCTTTTTATGAATGAATCTTCTAGAAGAGGTACATAAGAGTAAAAGTGTTATAAAAGTACATTAATTACATCACATAGGATAATAATCCACCCCAAAAAGTCAAACAGGGTCAAACTGCGTTTTTCTGAGCTGTACAGTGAAATTTGGAGAAATTTGCCTGACGGGCCGCGCGCCTCTGCCTGATCGGTCGCGCGCCTTTGGGACCACTTTTGGGGCACTTCTAGGTGTCCAAATGAAGCAAGAGCAGGCTTGTTAGAAAGGTCTCTGAGTCTACTTTCCAACCCAACTGGAATTTCTAAATTTGGTGGTCATTTGCCCCTCCAAAATTGCAATCTCCCAAGACTGCTTTCTGTGTCTCAAAAAATTGACAGAAAGTCATTTTTTGCTTGTTTTTTGACTTTCTGGAGGCCCAAAACTTGGCCAAATCTCTACTCCTTTGACAAGAATGTGTAACTTTGCATGAAAAATCTGGAAATGCTGAGTTTTTGCAAAATGGAGTTGCCGGGATGAAGGGTCTCACGGGGGTTGAGACCCGTTAATGGAGAAAACCTGTAAATTGCCTAAAAAAACCAAAATTTACCCAAAATGCTCAAAATTTCTTGGGATTTGTGTTGTGGCTAGGCTATTTAGTGCCTTCATCCTTGACTGAAGCCTCGGCGATGATATGGAGGGGATCGGGCCTCTTTCTTCGTTTTAGTGCCTTGGCCAACTGTCCTTGGATCTAGCGCTTGTAATTTTGACATTTCTCTAAAACCATGACACCTGTGCAAAAAGTGAAGGAGGTTTTTCTTCCTTGGTATGTTGTGGACAAAAAAATCTCTCAGTTTTGCAAAATTCATCTTTGATTGCTCTGAAACACCATTTGAGTGAAACTTATCCCGATGTGTCAAACAAGGAATTTTGTCGAAATGAAGTGAAATGAAGGGGATAAGGGGCTTCTAAATTCTTGGGGAAATTTTTGGAAGTAGGGAGGGATGTTAGGAAGTAGGGGAAGGTGGAATGTTAGATATTGAGTGAGGGGAAGGGGTCCAAAAGGGCAAAACACAGGCCCAACCTAGAAAATTGCCAGGTTGTAGCTAGAAACTAGGGTTTGTGCGAAAATGAGGAATTTGGGGAATCTCA
>APFE030759302.1:168437-200212 GCA_000404065.3 Pinus taeda | reverse complement strand
AATACAATAGAAGCTTTCTCCCTCAAGAGTCCAACCATGAAAATGACTAAGAAAGTACATAATATAGGCAAGCTAACATCTTTCCTTGCCTCTAAGGGTCGAGCTCACTATCCTAGTAGTTGTTTCAACCAATTCCAAACTGATCACTAAATTCTAGGCAGTCAAAACAACTTGCCTCTATAAGCTAGGAAACCAATTCATTCATTAAATTTTGCCTATCTCATGAATGAATCTTCTAGAAGAGATAAATAAGTGTCAAAATATCATAAAATTACATCATTTACATCAAGGAGGATCAAAATTCACTCCAAAAAGTCAAACCTAGTCAAAACTGCATTTTGCTGAGCTGTAGGCACAATTTCTGTGAAAATTGCCCAAGAGGTCGCGCACTGATTCTCAAGAGGTCGCACATATTTGGAGCAGCTTTTGAGGCATTTCCAGGTGTCCAAATGAGGCAAGAGTGGGCTTGTTGGAAAGGTCTGGATGTCTACTTTCCAACCCAAGTGGAATTTCTGAATTTGGTGTCCATTTTCCCCTCCAAAATTGCAATCTCCCAAGACTACTTCCTGTGTGTCAAAAAGGTGGCAGAAAGTCATTTTTTGCTTGTTTTTTGACCTTCTGGAGGCTCAAGACTTGGTGAAATTTCTTGATCTTCACTGAGCAAGTGTATTTTTTCATGAAAAATCCAAAAATGCAAACTTTTCCTGAAATGGACCTCCCAATCGAAAGGGTTGCGCACGGTGCGCGACCTCTTGGTGAAGAAAACCTGTGTTTGGCACAAAAAATTCACAATTGACAAAATTTTCTCCAAATTTCTTGAAATTTGGGCTGGGAGTCACCAATCAAGTACCATGCTCATTAAAAGAGGCTTTGGCCAAAATTTGGAGTGGATCGGGCCTTTTCTGTCGTTTCAGTGCCTTGGCCAACCTCCTTGGATCTAGCGATTGTAATTTTGACATTTCTCTAAAACCATGACACCTGTGTAAAAAGTGAAGGAGGTTTTTCTTCCTTGGCATATTTTGGACAAAAACCTCTCTCAGTTTTGCAAAATTCATCTTTTATTGCTTTGAAACATCATTTGAGTGAAACTTATCCCGATGTGTGAAACAAGGAATTTTGTCGAAATGAAGCGAAATGAAGGGGATAAGGGGCTTCTAAATTCTTGGAAATTTTTGGAAGTAGGGAGGGATGTTAGGAAGTAGGGGAAAGTGGAATCTCAAATATTGAGTGAGGGGAAGGGGTCCAAAAGGGAAAAACATAGGCCCAACCTAGAAAATTGCCAGGTTGTAGCTAGAAACTAGGGTTTGTGCGAAAATGAGGAATTTGGGGAATCTCAGTGATGGGAAGCATTTGGTAAGGTACTTTAAGGATAGGGGAAGGTGTATGAGTATGAAGAAACAAGTTTTGCCGATGATTTGACCGTCCAAGAGAAATTGCCTTCAAAACCCTAGGAGAGGGAAATGACCTTACCGAGGTGCAACTGAAGCATGAACAAGGTGTAAAATGAATCATTAGACACTGAGATGATAATGAAAACCCTATGAATGATGATAGAATCAGCTGAATAGTGACATAAATTGGCATTTGGGCAACTTTGAAAAGAGTGAGAGCAAACCCTAGACCTAATGCCTAGTGACCAAATTTTGCTTGAAGACTCACTGAAATGACAAAATTTGACCTTGACACTTCAAAATCACTTTGTAAGAGCATATTTGATCACTGGAGGAAGGCTGGAAAGACTGACACTAACACATATCATCGTAATACTTCATGAAACCCCATTTTTTACAGATGTCCGACAATGACAGAAAAGTCTGTCGCATGCACCACTAACTCCTTCTTCTGTTGGATGGTGTAGCCTTCCAGGGCGGTTCCTATTGTTATGAAGTGTATGATGTCTTCAAAGTGACCGTCTGTGACATGCATTGCAAATAGCTGCACATTAGGTAATCCCTCTTCCAAATTAGTGGGCTCTTCCCCTATTTTGATGCACGACAGATGGTCTGGTCTTGCATTCATTCATCCAGGCTTCAGAATAACCTCAAAATGATACTCCTAGAAAAATAACAACCACCTATAGATTCTCCCCCCCAACACAGGCTCATTGACCAGGTATTTCAACTTGGTATGATCCGTACACATTTTAATATGTCCACCCAACAAATAGTGTCTAAACTTATGGAGCATGTATCTAACCCTTCACGCTCGGTGGTGGAATAATTCTTCTCAAATTTGGATAACCTCTTGCTTGTGAATGCTATAGGATGGTCATTTTCTCCTCCCCCAGCCTGTGTCATTACTGCTCCTAGTGCTATACATGACACGTCTACATGTACGTGAAACTCCTTCTTCCAATTCGGGAAGACTAAAATTGGAGCGGTGACCATTCTCTCTTTCAAGACATCCAAGCTTTTCTTACAGTCCTCATTCCAATAGAGCATGACATCCTTTTTCAACAACTTTTCCATAGGCGCGGTGATCTGGGCATAGCCTTTGATAAACTTCCTATAATACCCAGTATGCCCTAAGGTTGTGCGCAGCTATTTTACAGTCCTCGACACCTCCAAGTTAAATATCAGTGCAATCTTAACGTAATCTACCATCAGTCCCTGTCTACAAACCACATGACCCAGCAGGGTCCCAAAAGGAACACAAAACAGGCACTTCTTTAGGTTGAGCGCAATTTGGTACCTTCGAAAAGTATCTAGCATCAGAGACAAACTTGCTACGTGGCATTTTACCAACCCAAACATAGTCCAGTCATCAAAGTACACCTCTAGAATCTTATGAATGAATTCTTTGAATGCAGCAATGACTACACGCGAAAAAAGGTTAGGAGCATTCTTCAATCCGAAAGGCATTACAGTGTACTGAAAACATCCCCACTCAGTCGCGAAGGTCGTCTTGCTTCTATACTTAGGTGTGATTTTGATCTGATGGTACCCAGAGAACCCATCAGTGAAGGAGTACTCTTCCTAGCCACCTACATTATCCAATACCTCATCAGTGAATGGAGTCAGGAAAGGATCATGCACACAAGCATCATTCAACTTCCTGAGATCTACGCATATCCTTATTTCATACTTCTTCTTCTTTTCCTGTACCACCATTGGGCTTACCCAATCAGATTCTTCTACGGGCTCAATGATGCCTGCAACGAGCATCTTGTCTAGCTCTAAGTGGACCTTCTCCTTATACTTTGGATTGAGAGGGTAAGGTCTTTGCTTGACCGGCTTTGTGTCAGGCTTTAACGTGATCTTCATAATGCCCAAGTCTCCTATTATCCCCTTTAGCTCCGTAAACTTGGTAGGGAACAAATCTTGGTATTTGTGGAGTAATTCAGTGACCTTATCTACCATCGCGTCATCCCAGTAGTCTCCAATCTTCATGAATTTGGGCTCCGCCTCTGTACCAATATTTACCTATTTCATTTTTAGTGGCGCAGTTATATCAGGATTCTCAATCTGCGGTCCCTCAACCTTGCAGTGACCCTCAGATTCAGGGATGTTAATCTTTCGTGGATCCTCATCTTCTTCTTCAACAATCACGTTATAGCATTCCAACGTGTAGCTCAGATGAGTAGTTCAATCGAGTTGAATAAGATCCAAAGAATCCTGCAGTATCCTAAAGATTGCTGCTTTCACTTCTTGTAGTGATTCATCAATACAGTCAAACCCGTCTTCAAAGCTGAACATCTTATGAATCCTTTGTGCAGAATATCCCATCCACTTGTACCATGGCAGAGCTCTGTTTCCAAGTACCTGTTCATCGGGATGACATCTAAGGTGTGACAAAACAAGTGCACCCATTAAGGTTGGGGCTTCGCTCCATAAGCCTTAGCCCATTTGGCCAAGTGTGCGCACAGATCTTCCTTCCCATTATATTTGTCTGTCATTTGTACCTTCGGCTTCCCAAAGCGTGTTCTCTTCATTCTCCTACTGTTGTGCCAATCTTCAAAGCTACCCTTGTGCGTACCCCACTATCTTGCGGGTGTAGTGTGTAGTGCCCAGTCCAAAGCTTGGAAGTGTTGCTTCTCTGGTACTTCCCTCTCAAATGCATCCAAAAATACAACTACATCATTCAAGCCATCGTAAGTGGGTAGATTTGTTATCTCTGATGATACACAACACAACAATCGGGTCATCATGTTACAACTCAACGTGGTTACTTCATGTAACCGATTTTGCCAGTGCTTTAATTCTTCATCAGACTACAAGGTGCAGGAGCTCTCGTGATCCCATGTAATTCGTCCATCCATTGTCGGATTCACTCAATCTTGGTCTTGCGCTGTTATCTTATATATGTATTCCAAATCGTCATCACTTTCGTAATCACGGACTAGTTCAGTATAACGCGATCCTTCAATAGGATCTAGGGGTACTATTATGCGGAGCAATTTCTTTTCAAATATCATTTTTCACTTTTTTAGGTTGATTAATTCGTTCATGTCAGTAGCCCAATCAATGCCAAGGAGCGCATGGTAGGGGTTTCTATCATCCACAATTTCTATCACTTCAAAGTTAGCCAATGCGGTCACACCTTCAATATCTGCAGTCACTCCTTGCAACCATCCCATTGGGATGATCTTCTACTGATTTGCCATCCTTAATTGAATAAGAGACCACTGCAACGTGAGTCTCCCCATCCGCTCCCAAGTTTGCTTTGGTAAAACATTCACGTTTGACCCTAGATCTAGAATAACCTGATCCATTTCATATTTTCCTATTTGCGTGGTCAGTCTCATTTCACGCCATGTCCTTGCTTTATGCTTACCAATCTTTCGTACCACGCGTGGTTCGCCTGAAGTTTTTTCGACGCATCTATTTATAAGCTCTTGTAACCCCTTCACAACCTTGATATCGCGCAGCAGCTTCATGTAGGTTTCTAGAAAGGTCGTAAGCATAGAAGGGTCCATTTCCTGATCAGGCTTATCCCTGCTCCCTGAGGTAAAGGCCTCAACAAAGCTCTTCTTTGCCTCCATGAATGTTTCGCGTGCGCACTCCAAATCAAATTCAGCCTCCTTCACCAGAGCTTTGCGAACCCATGCACTGTCTTCGGGCTATTTTCCCTTATCATCACCCTTTGCAATTCCACTTCTGAGCATTATATTCACATTCAGATCCTCTTCGTGAGGCTTAGACCTCATCATTTGTAGGTTCTAAGTAGGGTGAGATGGTAGCACCCCCTTATCACGTATGCTTGCTATTAGCGTAGGACAATCTTCTGTCTCGATCAAACTGAGTACAATATTTGCACGACGGTCGCATTGGGTTAGTGCATTCACGTGCATAGTGTCTTGGTCCTCTGCAGTTGTAGCAAATTAGCCGTCCCCAACCTCTGTCAGGTCCTCCTCCACCTCGGCCTCATCCACGCCCCTGAAAGCATGTTCACGCCATCCCAACACTCTGGTCAGGGGGCCACGTTTCTACCTGAACCCTATAGGCGGGTGCTTTATCTATCATCAATTCATAACTTCTGCAATTGCGCTCATCATGCCCTACCGACTCGCGGAAGTTTTAGAACAGTTGTTGCGGTGTTTGTAGAAGCTTCTGTAGCAAATGAGAGTTGTCCGTTGTATGTTTTCCTGCTACTTGACATATAGCACACCACAACGTAGGCCCCACACTCGATCTTGCTTGGGCTTCCGGCCTCAAAGGCATCAGCCCTCCTCCTGCAATATAGTTTGCAAAGATCGGGTGGTGGTATTTGTCATGCCCCCGACCTTTACATTTCAGGCACCATATTTCTTCGCATACCTCTGGTCAAACTGTTCTGTCTTGCTTCAAACTTTGCATTTCAAGGCAAAGATTTTGCAACTATGCATGGATATTTTGAACTCTCAGATTCAGATCTTGCATAGGTGTTTCATGCAGTCTCATTGTAATCTCCAAGGCCTCTGCCTAAGTTGTAATCTTCTGTTGTGATAGTGCAACCCTTAGGTGTGGCAGGAGCGAAGCCACGAACCACTCGTGGTGCTGTCCATCTGTTAAGTCCATATTAGCTTCGCATATTTTACACTTCAATCTCTGATCCAATTCCCAAGGTGTCTCACATGGTTTCATCATGATTTCCTTGAACCCCAGAATCGACTATGCCTTGGATTTAGGCCTATTGAACTCTTTATTCAACGCATTCTGGATGTATTCCACCCCAACGTTTGGGTTATCATTAGAGTACTTGATGTACCAAGTTAGCGCATGATCCTGTAAAGCACTAACCAATGTTTCCTTCTTCATGTGATCATCTGTAACACCCTGAGCTTCCCATACAACTTTCACAACTAACCAAAACTGGTCCAGGTCCTCATTTCCCAAGCCCTTAAACAAAGGAAGCTTCACTGAATTTGCCATGTTGAACTACGGTGGAGGTGGTGGTGGTATGGGTGAAGTTGCAGGTGATGGTGGTGAAGTTGGAGGTGGTAGTCGCGAGAATCCCTGTCTTATTATCTGAATTTCACTTGACAGAGAAGCTTGCGCTACTCCCTCTTTGTCACCTAATGGAGGTGAAATTAGTGGGCTATATTCAGGACCCTTTCTTCCTTCGTTTCTGTAAGTCTTTTCACTTTGCGTAGCCCCAAACATCAAGGTAGCTGCATAACTTGTCTTTCGCACAATAACATCTTAATCTAGGTATTTAAAGACTTCAAGTACTTACCTCGTGAACCTTTGAAAAAACATCACTCTGTCTCATTGTAACTGACTGAGGTATCGACCGCAAATTCAGTCACAAATCCACCTATGATGAGATCGAGCCAA
Source organism: Pinus taeda (assembly GCA_000404065.3). Classification (NCBI taxonomy): domain Eukaryota; kingdom Viridiplantae; phylum Streptophyta; class Pinopsida; order Pinales; family Pinaceae; genus Pinus; species Pinus taeda. The sequence goes on along the minus strand of APFE030759302.1, from coordinate 193,457 downwards.
TGATTGACAACACGGGCGATCTTATCCTCAGAGGCTTCCAGTCTCTGTACTAACTCTGGGGTTTACACAATAAGACCGTCAAGTCTCCACCTTCCTTGGCTATCCGCTTGCTTCGCGATCCACTCGTATAACTGAACTGGGAAGGAACAGAAAAATATCTCATGGATTTCTGTATATAAATACCTGTCCAACCACTATTCCTTTGTCAGCCGCGGGTTTCTGTTCTCCTACGCCGCAAATTCATGGATCTTCCTATCTAATCAGTCTTCGATCTCTTTCTTTGTTGGATTCAAGTGATACGACATCACACATCTCTCATGCAGATTCTGATCCTAGCAACGAAACCATTTGTTGGCTGTCTGGGGCCTAACCTAGGTTTCATGTTAGTTATCCAATGAAATCCCTACACTACTGCCCCTTTTGGCATCAGCCTGCAAAGCACGGACCGAAGTCTCACTCGAAGCAATATGGGGGGATGTTGGAACCAAGTTTCCGCACCCTAAGATCACCAAGATTTAGGGATCTATCAATCTATCCCTTTATTCTTCCCTTCAGTAGCTCCACGAAGGTGTACAATTGACCTTCATGCAGCCTTAGCCCACAGTCCAGGTACTTTTGCGCTGCTTTGGCAACGTATTTTACAGGTTCCCAAGTTATCTTAAGTGTTTTAATTATCTTACTGAAAAATCACAGTTAGCGCTGCGTAAACTGATATTCTTACTTGCATTTAATTAACCAATATAATCACATATATTCGCGCATCACATAAACGTTGTAAATCAAACACAAAACACAATATAACCAGATGCATTAACAGGAAATAAATACATAAAATCTGTAGAATACTTCTCTTTATTGATATCTTTAGTTTGATACAAACTCTATCCGCCATGCACGCACAGCTGCAGGGGTCTGCGCACTTAGCTGCGGACTTCCACCTTAGGCCTCTGCACACTCAGCTGTAGAGCCTCTACCTACGCTAAGACCCAAAACACTTAGACTTTCTCTACCAAGACTCTTCACTTCATTCTTCACTAAAGACTTCTAACTACTGAGAGCTTACTTACTTAGCTCCTTTTTATACAATCCCATGGTATGTGGACCATGGGTGGATATTTACAACCGACTTTACACTTTACAAAATAAGGGCGGACAATCCTTTATGAATCTTGACACCTTTGCACTACGCGACCACAAAATACAACTGTATTACAAAATTGACCCAAAACATGGGCTTTTAGCCCCAAAACTGTCCTAGGGGGATCCTGTTCCCAACACAAATCTATTTTTTTGAAAATTGGAGAGAAAGGGAGAAAGGGATTGGAGGGTTTTGACATTGGAAATGAAATCAAGATGATGTATGGGCATAATCTTAAACATATGAATGTAAAAGAAGGAACACAAATTATTAAGAAGATCTCTAGGAATGTTCCACTGTAACAAGATAAAAAGTTATGTGTGGAACAAATTGGTTCCCCACCTTATGTATCTAACAATAGAAACATAGTTACCAACTAAGATGAACATAGTTAACTTACAAAAAAAATATTCAAAATATTTGGAATATGAAAATATCCACAAGGATGAATCAATAATGTGTGTGTGTGTGTGTGTTTGTTTTTAGTTAAAGGATATATGATATAGTTACAAATGAGGGCCCCATATATATTTTAGGTGGGATGCACTTTCATAAACATATATCTCCTTTAATAATTACTAATTATACTTCTTCATGATTATTTTTTATAGCATATTTATGTTCATAATATTGCCTTGTTCTCATAAATGCTTTGCCATCAAAAACATATTGATGAAAATTTTTGATATCTTTTTCTTTGTCTTGTAATCTCTTCACATTTCTCTCAATTCTCTGAGTTTTGATTTCAACGATACAAGATGATATGGACATCTGAATGCTAACAAAAATGATCAAATTGAAAAATAATATAACTATCCAATTCAGTGTTCTGTGACATTGCACTTATAGGATTTTCAAGATGAATTGTTATCAGACATCTTACTATCGTTGACATCAATATTTTTTAGAACATAAGTTAGTTGTTTCCATTATGAATGATGCCAACTTACTAACCGATTAAAGTATCTACTTTTATGATGAGGATGTCAATATGGTATTCTTGTGATATGATTTTTCTTTCTCATCCTTGTAGCATTTTCTTGGCTTATTTTTGGTATATGATATTTTTCATCTACCAATGTTGTTGGTGTGATTTTTATATATTCACTTGGAATTTATGTGGTTCATACTACAACATCCAAGTATGTATTTACTTCAACTAGATTGACATGTTTATGACTTGTGATAATAATGGAATTTGTATTTGTTATCTTCTCTACAATTTAGACCTTTTTACGTGAAGATTTCAATGTTTTTGTCTAGATCAATTGTTCTATTTTGTTTTGTAATTAATTCTTATCATTCTTAAGATTCTTAATTTGCATAAGAATATTTTGATTATGGTTCCTAAGATGTGAAAGTTCCTTAATTTTTTATTAATTGAATTTATTTTTTAATGTTCAAATTTCTTCCAACAATTTTTTGTTAAGGCTCTTCAAGTGCTAATTTTCATCATTTTGTTTTGATAGGCATTAATTGAGTTTTCTTATTGACACTTTCCTTTTATTTTTCTAATTTTTGCTTCGTAGCCTATGACTTCGTGACCTGTGAAAGTTTTTATTGTTATATTTTAAGTGAGAAATTTCTTCGTTTTTATCTTAGATAACTTCATCAAATTCTTTTTGCATCCTTGATATTGAATTTTGATTTTCTTGAAGCATCACTTTTGATATACATTTAATGTCTTTTTATGAAGTAATTATCAATTTTGACTTCATTGTAATGCCTTCTAATGTTATCATCTTCTTCTTATAGGGAATCATCGAAAAAAAATTCTCCACGTTTAACATGAAGGTACCTATTTTTTCCAACTAGGGTAAATTGAGTATTATGCCGATCTTTTCTTCATACATAGTAACAACAATGAATTGAGACATGCATTCATAATCATCAATTATTATTTGCAAGTACTTAATTTCATACAGTGCTTTGAAATAATAAGAATCTTTATTCTCAAATATATTTGATTCTAGAATTAATAATTAATTTTCCAAATTGACGTCAATGTAATTTTCCCCATGGTCCTAGTTGATAATACTATTACTCTCTTTTCCTTGAATGCTCTCCTTCAATGTAAAAAATCCATAACATGAGATCATGCCACCATTATAAGAATCGTCCTTCAATTTATTTCACACTGTTATTTTTATAACTTAGATTAAAACTTAAAATTAGTACTTATGTATTGGACTTTTTTTTTCTAATTCTCTAATATTTTTTTCAATCTTATAATTTGGTACCAATACTTTAATATTGTTAAGAAATAAAAATATTTTTATTAAATATTCTTTAATTCTCCTCCTTCAAATGGAACCTTGAATAACTTGAGTTATTCAACTTTTATACTAATAGGATTATAAAGCAAAACCTTAAATAACTTGAATTATTCAACTTTAATACAAATAGGATTATAAAGTGTCACGATCCTATGATGATTGTACCACTTAGACCGCCAAGGGTGTGTGGCATTGGCAATTTTTTGTTGCAAGGCACGCAACTAATTGCTTCCAGACAACACCTTTGGCGGATGTGTCTCTTAACGAAGACATTATCAACTTTGCAGAATTAAGTTTTCAAGTAACCTCAACACAATATCCCTTCACTTAACTTCAACACTTCAATTTTTCATTCACTTCAATTTACTTCATTAAAATTCAATCAACTTGCGATATGAATAACTTCAACAGTAAACATCAATAGGAATAAACTTCAATAGACAAGTGCATAACTTTTACAATGTGGGAGGGGAAACTCTCAACAACAAATTTCCCTTCTTTTATTAACTTCCAATATATTGTCTAACTTCAAATATACAAAGGCACACCTTTGACCAAGCCACTGCCGAATTGCTATCACAAGGTAGTTCAACTTAAAAATATTTAGAAGTCAAGGTTGGGTCGAACCCCAAAGGTTCACTGTCTCAACACTTACGTAAAAATTCAAATAAACAACAAAGTTGGGTAGCCCAAGGCTTCTCCATTCTACGATCCAATTAGAAACCCAAACAAAACCTCACACAATCTACCTATTTGGATGGCTTAGGTAAGCTCATCCACAACCTGCATCCTTCTCTTTTTCATTTCTTCTCCTTGCCTTCATTTTTTTTTCTATGTCAAACTTTACTTGTCTTTGTGACTTGCGACTATTCTGCCTCTCCCCAACCTAACGAACTTGTATTTATACTTGCCAAATCCTTCGTTGGGTAGTTGTACCCTTTAGGTTGACCCCCATCTAATGCTCAAGTCGACTCATTCATTCGACGTTGGCACACCCCTCGCCCGGTCTCTTTGTGTACATGACACAAATTTACCCATGTTAGGCACTCGATGCCTTGCCTTTGTGCAAACGCATCAAGGGTGCATGACCCATCATTCCTGTCATTTCACTCAACCTACCTGGCATGTCCTTAACATCTAAGTCACCTGACCATCTCTTTCCTTCACGTCTTCCACAGTGGGACCATTCCACCACACAATTCCCTCACGGTCTACTTCATGTCGAGTGCACATGACTTTATGCAGACACCCTCGCTCAAACTCACCATCTTTTATGTTCATGTCATTCAACGGGGTGCACTCACCTTTGTGCGAGCATTCTATTCCACCAACTTTGTCTTCGATTATAACCAATATTGGGTGCCCAACTCTCCCTTCATCACGGGTATGTCATCATATGACATCCCTCATACATGAATCACCCATATCATCGCAAGGTGTCCATCTTGGTTATCCCCTTGCATGAATTGTTGCATAACCCCACCAAACTTTGGGTTTTTTCCACTTTGATTTGGCATGGGTCATTATGGTCATATTGGGGCATGCCTTCATTCGACCTCAAGCCTAAGGGCCTAACATCCTCCCTCACTCTAAAAAGTTTGTCATCCTCAAAAACAACTCCATTCGACAAACTTCATCACCAAGTCTAACTGTCATGAAATCCAACATGATGGAAGAATCATCCATGTTCCATCATTCACGCTGCATGAACTCTCCACTTCCTTCACACGATCCTCCATCAAGGCTCACGACTCTTCTTGATTTTGCAAGGCTTCATATAAGAAATATTTATCAAACTCACAGTCATTATCAATCAACATAAGTGTCGTAAGTCTTCATGATGCTCCATCTCATGATGGAAGGTCACCCTCTCCATGTCGTGGCTGCAATGTGCATCATCACAACTACCATTATAGTGACTACCAAACCTCCATATCCTATCAAATATTACTTCCATACTCCAACTCAACTCCAACACATATCAACACACTGCATGCCCCCATGAATTGAACTGGTTGGATGATCAGTCCAACCATAATGTCTAATCCATGATAACACACCTCCTCATGTCTTCATTAATTATTTCTATAGTATTTCATCACATCTTATTACTAAATAAATCCTCTATCCATAGTGCTCCTTCAAGCACCTTTCTTTATGTTGCAAGGCCTTCACATTCAATGCCCCTTTGTTTTGGTAGTGCAATGCCTCTTAATTTGATAAGGAACCACACTCACCCATCCCCAAGGGTCTAGTGCATGACAAGGGTTAGGAAATTGACTCCCTGAATCTCGACTACCATTGTATCAGACTGATGTTACGTCCTTAAGTACTTATGCACTCCATCAATATCTTTCTTCGTACATCCCAACTTCACAAGTCTCTCCTTGGTTAGCTAAAAATCATATATGGCCAAGCGTATATGCAAAAATCCACTATGTCTTCCAAGTCTCTACCTGCTTCTCCACTCCCATCTCTCAACTTGGAAGAACAAATTGGACCTCCTCTCTATTCGGTATCATCTTGGAATTAGAGATATTTTGAGGTAAAACTCCAAACAAAAATGTACAACCAAAATCACCTTTATAAGAACTAATATGATTCAAGATGATGATGTCAAACATGGGGGATGCTACACCATTTTTGGAGTAAAAAAAAATAAAAAATTTAAATTCGTTGGATGCAAAATTTAATTCCTCATCCATGGAGTACCCATGTTTCATACATTTGATGGATTCTGCTACACGAAAAATGAGAAATACATGAAAAATGTGATTGTAATCACATTTTTTCATGTATTTCTTAATTTTCGTATACCAAGGTCCATTAAAAGTATGCAACATGGGTACTCCTTGGATGAGGAATTAAATTCCATATCCAACAAGTTCTCCCACTCAAAATTTGAGTAAAATCATAGGGGGAATAGTTGAAAATAAGGGTTGAAAATGTAGTTTTTCATTTTTTCCTCTAACATTTGATGATGTAATCTAATCTTATTTTATTATTTTCAATATTATTTTATAGTATTAGGAGGCCCATTTTAGACCTACAAATTTCTCTAATGTGAAGACTTACGGTAGAAGTCACTTCTTCCTTCTTCGTAGTGAGAGGAGTCGTTCCTCCTCCTTCATCCCTCTTCCTCCTCGTGGCATGGAAAATAAACTTCATCAACTTATTCTCCTTCATCTATTGATTTAAGCTCCCAAACTCTTATTGGATCACATTCATGCTTTAGATTTGGATCTTTCTCATACAATATCATGGATGAGATCCTTGGACGATATCCCAAGTGACTCTTCCTACTCATTGGCATGGTTACAATATTTCTTTGAGCCAGGATCAAGAGTAAGTCTAGCTCCATCAATGACATAACTTAGGATGCTTTCAAGAAGTCTATCCCCAAAACCATTACATGATCATCAATCGACACCACTCTCAGATCCATAGTCTTGAATCATGAACCAACCTTCATCAATGTGTCTTTAAGAATCCCTATCAACGCCTTTAATCTCGATCTAACAACTTTGAAAGAAATCAAATATGTCTCTACGTCTTTCTTCAACTTCAATGACTTTGTTGCTTTTCCACTAAGGAAACTGTTCGAAGCTCCCAAATCTACCAACGAAACAAACGTTCTCCTGAGTATTATCACTTGCACAAAACTGAATCCAAACACTTTCTCATTCGAAAAACACTTCGTTTCATGTCTTCTAACTTCCATGATGTTGTAGAGCACCTTCATTTCTTCCTCAAGTGACCCTCTACCCTCATAACATTTTGGCTTCAATATAACTATCCTCTTGAGTTATTTTACTTCTACATATGGTGGAGATCCTTTCATTAAAGAACCTATTATAATTGCTACAACGACCACCAATTTTTTTGTCTAGTCTACCTAAATTTTGGGTACCTCCTTTGCTTTTAAAGGTACCCCTATGGTTGAAACCCTATAATGACCTAATTATTATTGAAAGCTACAGTTGTGTGTATTTTCATGAGACACATTTATTATGCTTTTGTATCTTGGTTCATCCTCACTATTTGGGTTTATGGCATTTGCAATCAATCAATTAAAATATTTATCAACCCTCTTCCTCCATTCATGGTATATATATATATAGGTGAAGGGTATTATTTTTCTAAGAAGAAGCTATTGAGACTATACTTATGTGTGCCTTTTATATGTCTTGGGTTTGGATGGGGTTGGAATCAGACCAAAAGGCTTACTACTACTAGAAGCAACTCTTAATGGGAAGTATAAACTATTAGGTTAGTGGTATTAGAAGATACATCATGGTCCACTAGTGATTCATTGATGACATATTGTTAGAGAGATCAACTTGGCTTCATCCATACTTCAGTTTATAGGTGGTAATGAGTCTGTGATGTTACATGCGACAATGAGTTTGGAGTCCCCTCCACTTGGAATTTTCTCAGGCTCCTTTCCCTATGACCTTGTAAATCTTTCAATTCTCCTTTGACTTGACTCTAATAACATTTCACCTCTATAGTTTTAGCTTGAAGTCTTGAAATATGTGTTTTTTGTCGTTGTCACAAGTTGCAATCGCTACTTGCAGTGCTACCTTTCCTGGCCTCTAGAAATGTGATTTATGACTTAGAATATAGGGTAATATCACAAAGTCACATACCACATGTTAATTCCTAAGGACTTATACTCTAACCTCTAGAACTATGATTCACGACCAGGGCTATATGATATCTTCCCAAGTCGCTAGTCACACTTGCAGTGTCTAGTGACTTACTCACTACCTTCTAGAAATGCGACTTACGACTTGCGACTTGTGACTTTAACTTGTGATTTGCAAGTAAAGGTTAAAGAGACAACTCAAGTCACAAATGGTATTTTGAGTGCCTTGTGACTTACCAACTATCCTTTATATTTGTGACTTGCAACTAGTCATTCCCCTCATCACATGTGACTTAATCCAGTCATAATTCTCCACTGCAACTTCCACTAGAAATTGCGACCTCGTCTATGAAGGGTGACTGTGATTAGAAATTATGAATGTGGCTACAAAGGGTAATTGTGACTACAAAGGGTGACTGTGATTAGAAATTATGAATGTGGCTGCAACTACAAATGTGCCACTGCCACTGGAAATTATGACTACAACTACGAAGGGTGACTGTGACTAGAAAGTGTGAATTTCAATAAAAAGGGTGACTGTGACTAGAAATTGTGACTACGACTAAAAAGTGCTACTTCCACTAGAAATTGCAACTATGACTACGAAGTGCCACTGCTACTAGAGATTGTGACTGCGACTACAAAGGGTGACCATGACTAGAAAGTGTGACTGCGACTACAAGGAATACGAAAGGTCATAGGGAATATGAAAGGTCATAGGGAAGGCAAAAATCCACCTCCCCATTTGTATAAATATACACTCATGCCTAATTTAGAGAGGACTTTGATCACTTGAGCTTGGATAGGAATTAGATTGATATTTTGAGCTTAGGGAGCTAGAAGCACTCTACTCTTGGCAGATAGTAGGGTGAATGTGGTGAGAATAGGGCGTTGTCTAGAAGATGGTATGAGTGGCCTGCATTCTACTACTATATTTTGATGGAACTGCTAGACATGTACTTGAATGTGCAACACTATTAATGATAAGTTATTCATCCTTTGCATCATTGTGGATTTAAATGGTATTTGTAATGGCTATTTGGTACTTTTACTATGGGTGCATGTGTGCTTACATCTTCGGTATATGTTGATGAACTAATTCATGGCTTATATCTTATATGTTTGCTTTAAATATTTTCTTTCTCATTCCACGCTATACTAGTAATAGTAATCTATTGTGAACTAATATGTAGTAAACTTCTAGTACATTCTCATTTATGTATATCTTAGATAGTTTTAGTTGAATGAATCCTTCTTGTTATTTTGATGTTATATTCTTCTATTATGTTCTACAAGTTATCAATCGTGGGCTAATTTCATCCCTATTTTCAAGCATTTCACTCTTTCTTTCATGCTAACTTCTCTTCATTTGATAGCCAACAATAAAAATATCATGGTGGTAGCTAGGGCCACATACGATATGGGGTTGCTATCCTAAATGGTGTGAAGTATAATTGGGACTTCACACAAGGGAGACCCCCTTACTATTGGAGGTACATTTTCCCCCATCAACAAATTTGGTGCTAGAAGGGGGGCCAGATGACAAACTGATCTTTTGGAGCCTATTTTTAAATATTCTATCTTGAATTGATTCCTTCCCATATCCTTATTCCAAGTTTGTTTTTCTGAAAAGGTAAATCTTTCAGTCCCAAGGAATCTATTCAATCTCTTGTCAAAGCATAAGTTTGATGGTGAAGGCTAAATCTCTACATTTGAGCATATCTTTTAATTTTTTTGATACTTGTATCTCTAATGATGTTCATCATGATAGTGCCCTATGCAAACCTTCTTTTTCAACTTTCAAGGTTGCATCAATTCATGGTGTAAAACCTTGTCATATGCTTCTATTCATTGTTTGAATAGTTCATAGATGAGTTTATGTTTTATTTTCAAGAGTCTAGTTTTGAAAATTTATTTATAGAAATTGTTGAACTCAGAATGAAACCAATTGAATCAATGGAAGATTTCTTTGATAGATTTCTCAATATTTGCTATAAAATTCCTGAGAAAGATAAGGATTGGTACCATTTAATGAGAGAGTTTCCATGTCTAGTTGCCCTTTTTGAGAGTGAATCCAAATCTGAATTTAACATTGACAGTGATACATCAAAGGTTTTAAGTATTTTTCTCACTAATTTCATTATGCCTACTTTTTCTTTGGGTGTTAGTGAAAGAAAACCTCATATTTCAGAGGAGGAAATCATTCTCCTGACCGACTTCTATTATCCTCCTTCATCTTCATTATAAAATTAAATAGATTTATGTACTAACATACAAAGATTTGTTGTTGATGAACCAGGTAATGAGGAAACTTTTCCTGGAAAGGAGTAGAGTTGTCTTACTTCAGAAGTTTCACCAAACCCTATTAAAGTGGAGCAAGATCGAATTGAAAACCACATTGATAAACCATACTTTAATTATCATGTTGATGAAAGTATTTCAAATTTAGTTAATCCTTCATCTTCCCATGATATTCTCTTGCCTTCTCCTCCCTACCAAGACCAAGGCATTATATCATGTGATAGTGGAAGTTCAAATGATTCTATAGAGAACAACATGTGTGCAGATTAGGCGGGTTGCTGTAAGTTAATGCTGGGGGGATGAACTAAACCAGAGTGGGTCACCCAAATCTATCATGGGGACCCCTCTATCATTCCATCTTACCACTGTGGAACCCCTTGCAATTCCACTTCGATTTTCAAGGACTTGGAACCCAATGTCGAAGGATGAAACTCATGCTGGGTGGAAGTTTGACTCACAAGGAACTTGGTTTCGTTCTCAACCCTACACGATATAGGAGTGATTCAAAGGTTTGATGCAAAGAGAAAACACGATACCATCTTGTCACTTGGATCTGTTCACAACCTCAGACTTGTACCATCTTGTAGGTTCACTGACACAAAATTAGGATTTACAACTAAGCTTGAAATAGAGGTTAAAACTGTGAATCCTAGATAAAATCAAACTCACTCTCCTTATACAATAACAATACTGATAGAAAGCCCATAAATATTTTACATAAGGACTACACAAAAATCAATTTCAAATTCATGAATTCACACTTAATCATTCCCAAAGAATAAACACATCCATCACAAATACATTTATTTCGAAACATAGATATCATACACATATTAACTCAGAACTCAAAGATAAAGTGTACACCATGATGGAGGATAATATCACACAATTTCCATTAACAAATATTTGCATAAAATGGCCTCATTAGGGTCATGGTAGCATACATAATTATAGTTTATGGGAATACATTATGTCTATCGGGCATGTCGATTGACAATATTTATTTATTTATTTTTATTTTTATCTTTTTTAATTATTTATTTATTTTTTCGCATAAAGAAAAATCGTAATTTTCATTAAGATAAGAAAATTACATGTTGTAGATGCTTATACAAGCATATGATGTAAGTTGGGGCAACTTACCCTTCAAAAATACCGTGTACAAAAGACCCCCAGAGGGAGTGTTGACAGAGATGTCATATCGACATGTCATGGTATATTTTTACAAACATAATGTTCAGTCTAAGTATATACAGGATGGAAATAAAAATTATACAAAAAACAGGCCCAACAAGCCCCTATGCTTTGATGTCAATATATGGCCTATGGTAGTGGTCCCCGTCCATTTGCTCTTGTATCAGCCATGTACCCCTAGGCCGGACCGCAGCCTCCTTGGAAAGTTGGTCTGAAATTTGATTACGTTCCCTGTAGATATGATGACAAATAATGGTATCAAATTGTGCCCTTAATCAAAGTGCATCATCCAATATATGCCTTAGAGAAAATGCATGGCAATTAGATATATTGTTGAACCAATTGATAATGATCTTGGATTCCCCAAATATTTGCAAATGTCTACACTAATTTTCTAATGCAAATGTAGAAGATGTCTAAGGGTGATTAGTTCAACAAAATTGTTTGTCCCAATACCCAGCCCCATCTGGATTTTGAAGAAATAAGTGTCAGATAGATATAGTATGGCTCCTCCCCCCACATCCCTCCTCTTGTGCAGAACCATCAAAGTAAAACCAGGGAATGTTTTTATCAATAGTTTTAGGGATAACAGTGCGATGGGAGATAGGAGGATCATCATCAGGAATGAGGGTATAGATGGATAGAACTTAAACTGATATAAGATTCCAGATAGTTACATTATTGAAAATAATATTATTCCTAGCAAGCCATATGGCTCAACAGACCAAGATGGGTATATTCCGAGCCTTGAGTGGCCTGACCATCATCCACCAAGTGATCCATGCCTCCTAAATAGATTTGCCTTGCCATCAGGCATGAATGGGAAGAGATGAGAGGAGCAATCACCAGATATCCATTGTGACATGACAATGTAAAAAAATATGGTCTATGGTTTCAAATTTTTGATGGCATAAACAACACCATGAAGGACCATTAAATGAGCATTTCAGAAGGTTATCCCAGTGAGGGCTTTCTTCCAGAGTGACATCCACATGAAAAGTTGAGAGCAGGGGGCGGGGGTTGCTTTCAACTCCCTCAGTAAGCTCCACCACCTCTCAAGGACTGGTGGTCGATAAGTAGAATATATGAAAAGGTATCCATCCTTTGGAGTATCATTTTGGTGCTTAGCCTTTGCCCAAAACAATTCATAATCCCCTTCACTAATCCTGACATTTGATTCAGTGAGGGTGTTAATGTAGATTGACCAATATTGATGCCATGTATCCGGAATGTCTAGTTGGATAGCTGATTTCCAGGCTTGAGAAAAAAGATTGGAGTTCTCAAGATCTTCTATCTGATCAAGATGTGTGATGCTCGAATTGGATAGATAAGTAATCATTTCCTGTGGTAGACTATATGCATTGCCACTTCTTATCCATGAGTCCAGACCAACTCTGATAAAGGAGCCTGGTCTAATTTGCCAGGTCAGCCCATCACGGCTATATGATATAGAATTGGAGACAAATTTCTAGATAATCGATATGCTCGTTTTGCCCCAAGAGGGTAGTCTAATCCAATCCAGAATGTGGAGGGGGTAAATGTGTTTTTGGAGGACAATATCAGTCCATAGACTTCGAGATGTGAGAATCTACCAACCCAATTTGGCTGCAAGAGCAGAGGAGAAATGAGACATGATTTTTAAACCGCACCCTCCCCATTTCTTAGGTAGGGCAATCAGCTCCCAACGGACCCATGCATATATTCTTCCTTCCTGACTTCCCTTCCATAGGAATCTGCAACATAGTTTTTGAATTCTCATGAGGATTCCCCTTGGGATCCATGCTAAGGACATTGAGTAGACATGAGTAGCTTCTAGAACATATTTTATGAGAATAAGGTGTATGACTCTTGAGAGGTATTTATGATGCCAGATATTGAGTCTGTGCTCAATCTTAGCTACCATCCATATCCAATCTACAATTTTGTAGTGCTGAGGCTTTAGACGAAACCCAAGGTACTTGGGTCCATCATCAAAAGATTGTAATGCAAAGGGGAATATATGTAGAGCATAATGAATCTCATGGGGAGAGCATCCAGATGTAATGATAGTAGATTTATTGTCATTGATTTCCATGCTAGCCTGTATTGAATAGTAGCATAACTGAATATAAATCAGTCAAATCCCCAACACTGCCGTTAAGGAAAATCAAGACATCATCTACAAATAATAAGTGTTTCAATGTGCAGTCATTGGTGATATTGATGCCTTGTATGCACCCAAGCGACACTCTTTAGTTATTAGTCTACTAAGGCCTTCCGTGATAAGAAAAAAATAGTAGTGGACAGAGGGAACATCCTTGTCTGATTCCCCTTTACGCATGAAAAAAAGGAGAAGCCAAGCCATTAATAAGAACATGAAAGGATACCTTAGTAATACAACACATTATCCAATTGATGAACTCCAGACGAAAACCCAAATGTGTTAGAAGCATTCTAAGATATAACCAGCTTGCACAATCAAAAGCTTTGGAAATATCAACCTTTAAAATCATACCTTTCAATTTCTTTGTCTTGATAGAGTGAAGGACCTCTTGTGCTGTCCCAATTACATCATGTATCTGACGATTATTGAGGAATGCAAATTTCTCAGGTGAGATGTGTGTTGAGAGGATGGGACAAAGGCCGTTGGCAATGATTTTGGCCATTATTTTGTATATACAGTTGCAGAGTGAGATTGATAAAAAATCATTGAAGGATTTAAGACAATCTGTATTTGGTATGAGGGCAATAAAGATGGAGTTGAAGGCATCATACATGCGTCCAGAAGTACGACAATCCTCGATAATGCTAAGAAGATCCTCCCCAAGTATATCAAAAAAAGTTATATAAAACTCCATAGGTCATCCATTAGGTCCAAGACTGTTGTCCTTCTTAAACCATTTAAGTGTGGACTCTAGTTCCCCCATTGAGACAGGCTTAAGCAGATCCTCAACATCCTCTTGATCCACATAGCGAGGGAATAAATGAGCCACTCTTATGATTTCTGCCAATGATGCATTGTGCGTAGCCCTATATAGATTCTGAAAATGAGATGTTCCAAGAGATGCCAGATGTTGAAAAGAATGAATCCACTGTCCCTGATCATTTGTCATCTGTCAAATAGCACTGATAGCTTGACGACCATTGGAAAATTTATGATACAATTTCGTATTGTTATCCCCTTATTTCAGCCATATAGCTCTACTTTTGAGTCTCCATGATTCTTCCTTGTCCTTCAATATTTTATCCTGGTCAGCTACAAGAGAGGTGATATGTGTCTTAAATTCATCAGATAGATAGCCTCTTCTATGCTCATCTTCTAGGCTTGCAATCTCAGATTCAATTGTTCGAAGGGAGTCACATCATGTAATCACTTGTTATGGGCCCAATTCATAGAAATATGCTTAATACTGATGAGATGATGAGAGAACCCCTCCGATATGTTTCGTCTCGAGCTGGGAGGATTGGCCTTCCAATAGTCAGATACAAGAAAAATATACTCAGGATCCTTCAACCATGTTGCATTAAATTTGAAAGGTGCTTTAGGCTTGTGATCATGGTCATTGATTTCAAGATATATGGGGGAATGATTAGACATACCCCCCGATCCATCCCACTTTGTGTAGTTACGACACCTCCCTAATAATATCTCCTTGATAAGGAAGTGATTCAATCTTCGGGCCAACATTGCATCCCCTATCCTCCTGTTCCTTCATGCCAGTTGTAGTCGAGCCGAGGGAATATCAATTAACCCATGCTCCTCGAGGAGGGCTTCAAATGTGTTGGATAGGGTATCAATTTGTGCATTTTGTCCCCATGATTCAACATATCCATCTGAAAAGTTAAGATCACCCCCAATTATAATATTATCAGCTTGGAGGGGACCTGATCGGAGGAGGTATTCCCAGAAGGTGACTTGGTTATGACAGGGTTCATATACATTGATCAGCCTAATGTATAAGCATAGATCAGATGCATAAATGTCTTCCCCAATGTATCCAATCCTTCCCTAGATATTAGATAATTTGATCTTTCTGGGATTGAATCCCAATCTGATGCCTCCATATCTCCCATTCACATCCAAAGCATGAAATTTCCAACCAGGAAATAGTGATTCAAGGGTTGGGATAATGTGATCAACAAGCCTGAGTGTCTCATGTAAAAAGATTACATCCACCCTCTTTGTATTCAAGGGTCTGTAGAAGGCTAGTTTTTTGATGGGACTAGCTAACCCTCGGTAATTGTATGAGAGCCACTTCATGAGGGGGAAGATACCAGGGTGTTCAGTGCTCTAAGAACCCGATCAATAGCTAGTTGGAGACCAGCAACCACATCTACAATAGCTTGTAATATAGCTTTTGAGATAGATGAGAGGCATCCCCGAGATGGCTTCAGAGGCTTGGGAGGGGAGATAAAACCAATGCCATAAGAATCTTGGGTCAGAGGGTGATTTAGGGATCAAAGATTATAGGAGTGGGAGTGAATAGAAGAGTCTGATACCTCCGAGAATGAACTCGATAAGATGTGCTCCGGGAAGGAGGGAGGAGTACAGGAAATATTGAGGGGGGGGGATTATTCGAGAGGCAAGTTAAGGAGGGGGGAGCCAATACAAAAGAAAAAATACAATGAAATGCAATGGATAACAGAAAAGCAGAAGAAGTAAGGGAATTGATAAAGGAGAAGAGATTGAAATTACCTGAATAAATTGCAGCAGCAGCCACCGCTCGTGCCCTAGTCAGAGGAGGCGAGAGAGGCCTAAAATGTGATGTTCCACGCTTCTTCTCGCAGGCCTTTGCAGAAGTGACAGGTACGGTGCCTGAGGGTGCATAACGATTTTGAGTGTCTGGGGCATTCTCTTGGTCCACCGACTGATGATCCGTAGAAGAGGTATTCTTTACCAAAGGACATTACTTGAAGAGATGCCCAACTTTATGGCAACGACGACATCAAAAGGGTATGCCTTCGTAGTCCAAAATATGAATGCGTGTGAAGTTCTTGCAATAGAGAGTGATCTGTTCCTCTAATCCTTCCCTAGTGTCCAGATGAACCAGTATCTGAGCCAGAGACATGTTGACAGATGAAATTTATTATTTATCATAATCCAGATAAATTCTTAGAGCATTGCCAATGCACTTGAATATATCATCAGGCTAAAAATGTAAGGGAAATTCAGGGAATCTTACCCATATGGGTATAGTGCCCAATTGTTCCCTCTCTAGATCAAATATAGGGCTCCATCTCTTGAGCAGCATTGGGGTGAGTTCAATGTGACAATATTTGGAGAGTACCCATGATATGTAATCAGCCCTCTAGGAGCCTAGGGAGAACCAACCGCGAGCCAACGTGGTGACAGTTGAAAGTTCTGATAGAATGTGCCCCCAAATTTGTGAGATCCACTCTTGAAGCCTGGTTGTAGAGTATGTGCGGCCCTGAACGCGACAAACCAAAACCTAGTCCACAGTGTCTGCAACTTCCCTCATTTGAATACCCTCCCCAAAATGGAGAGATACGTCCTTATTCTTAGCCTCACTACACTTGGATTTCTTGCCCTGCTTTACTTGCTTGCCGAGTCGAGCTTCCAAGGAGGGTTTAGGTGGAACATCTTGTTCCAGAAACTGCACAGTTCTGTCTTTCAAGCCTCCTTGATCTACGCATTGAGCAGTCTCAGAGTCGAAGCTCTCCCCCTGATTGCTATAACTGCACAATGCGCAGTCACTAGGACCCTCTCCCTAGTTTGTGACTTGTCCTGGGCTCATTTCATGGATAAGAATGCATCATCTTATACTTGGGGGTTTTCATATTGATGTTGTCCTGTCATGAGTGAATTGCAGGAACATGTACACTATTATGTCATGGTGAGATGATGAAGAAGGAGGGAAGCATGGCTAAAGACTCTCTTGTAGCTGAAATCACAATTGGATGAATCAAGAGGAAGAAAATGGACACAAATTTGCAAATACCATCCAAGATTATAGATCATTGAAGACTCTCCATCACCAAGCCATGCAGAGGTGAAGAGAAAGGATATCCAAGAAGACATCCAACTCTCAATAACAACAATGACTTGACAATGCCACATCACCAAGCAGTCCATGTGAGTAGTGTCATGTCATGAATGGTCATATGCCACATCACTATTGTGGACCATGTATATTATATTCAATTGTATTGTAAAGTGGAAGTCCAAAAGACACACATGAATATGGAGAATCATGTAAGTTGAAAAGTCATAGGAAGTTGAAGAGTCATGAGGGTAGTCAAAGAGTCACAAAGGGGAAGCACCACCCCTTGGTTATATCTACCCCCTCAATGTATGAGCAAAGGACTTTTCACCTTGGATCCTCCCGCAAGGCATTAGAGAGATCAACTAGTTATTTGAGGAGAAAAGAGTGGCTCCAATGTCCCACTATTGGGGCTATTGATGTACATTGTAAACATTTGTCTTGGAAATTTGGCTTAATAACATAATCCTTTAAGGCCAGCGCATTCTTCATCCATGGACTATGAATGTTTGTAAGACTATTATGTGGACATTTGTATTTCATGTTTGCTTTCACATATACTAAGATAGTTTAACTATTGCGGTTATTTTAGTGCTTATCTTATTAAGAATGTGTTGTAATGGTTGTTATTGTTGTCCCATCCTTGTGGACTATGCCGCGGGATACTATACATGTATTTCCTCTTTTATTGGTTGTAACGACCATCACATCCATTATGGACTACTCTGTTGGATGTTAGACGGATCCTTCTAGTTCATGTGTGTCTCTTCCTAGGTCGTACTATTACCTCTCACTTAGATGCTCACTTTTCTCCCCCCTTTACAGTAGAAGAACCTTGACATAGCTGCAACTAAACACTCACCAAGCACACCTCCCTTTCTTTTCAAAGACGCCATTGCATCACTCTCTTGTGCTGACAGCGAGATCCAAGGCAAATATTTAAGAATTTGCTGACCGAGCCTTTATACCAGATCAAAATCCTACACCAAAGGATGTGAGGTTTGATTGAGACTTCATACTGGGGATATCCCTTGAATGTTGGTGCATCCAGAACCATCAACAATTGGGTAGGGAATCCATCAGACAGGAAAAGTACTTAAGGTGATATCTTCAATGTTGGGTCTGCATCTATTTCCTCGTATAGCATGAAACAAAGGTCTTCAACACTCAGCTCAAAAGTGTTTGAATACATGGATGCAAGTTAAGCAACATCTAAGGTCATATGGATGAGGAAAATACTTGTGGGTCTTTTCAGTCAGGATATGGATCCGAGAGTGATTTATTGCGATAATCAGAGTTGTATCAAACTCTTTGAGAATCAAATATTTCATGACAGGTCCAATCACATTGATATTAGGTACCATAACTTGTGGGATTGTGTGCAGGGGAGAATTATGATGCTACAATACATTCCAACTAAAGAGCAAGATCCATATATCTTAACAAAGACATTGTTAAGAGGATGATTTGAATTCCATAGGTGCAGGATAGGGGTGGTGCAAAATCCCTTTCTTGCTAGGAAGGAGTGTTATAAATTGTAGCAAGGAAGGCTCAATTTGACTTTTGCCTTAGTCAAATTGAGTAATTCTATTTTCCACATTAGTAGGATTACTTGGATTGCAGTTAACTTGTGTGACATGGCCTTGTATACAAGTTAACTAAGTAAATTTGAGTTATGGGCTTGGAGTATATTTGTGCATGTAGTGAACTCAGTTAACTGAGCTCAAGTACTTAGTTGAGTCAGTTGAAGGTCAATTGAGTAATAGAATTGTTGTTGACTTAGTGATCTCTCGGTTAAACTAATCAATCAGCTAAAAATAGCCCAGATATGCATGGAATTCAAATTGCCTAGCTAGAGTGGAGGAAAAGACACATTGTAATTATCAATTGTATTCTAGTTGAGTTTAAAGGCTTGGCAGTTAAGCAGTTGAATCATCCCTTGGGAATTGCGCAAGAAAATAGGAGGAAATTCTTATCTTTTAGGAGCTAATTTCCTCAAGGATTGTGCAAGGAAATAGGAGGAAGTTGGGGCCTAAATTGGCTAAGTGTTGATTAGAGTAGGACAGTCAGTAGTAGAACAGGTTTACAGTGTAAGGTGTGCTTTAGGATTGAAGCAAGACATTGTAATAGTTTCTCATTCTCATATGATTAATGAAAAGCAGCAAAGGGGTTTTTCGTAGTTGGGTTCCCCTATAAAATCATTGTGTTCTTATGGTTTTGATGGTTGCATGTCATTGCATGTGTCTCTAAATTGTGATTTTTGTTTCGAAAAATAGTAGAAAAAAAATTGTAATCTCTTGTTTTAGTTCTAATTCACATGTAGTAGCAAATTTCTATTTATTTCTACATATATCATATACAAATGAAAGGTGGTATAGGTAAATTTTGATACGAATTGTAATACCTTTGAAGACCCTTAGATTTTTGCTTCTATAAGTTCTTAACTTAGATGCTTGACCACGATAAGGAATAAAAAAGGGGATAGAGGACACAGCTACCTTAACCCTCCATTATGCCTAAAGAAAACTAAAGCAAACCCATTGATTAAAATGACAAATGAAACCAAGGTTACACAACTCATAAACCAATTTACAAAATGTACATTAAAACCCAAGTGAATCAACATAATCCAAAAAAACAATCATATTTCTCTATCACGGGCTTTAGAAAGATTTAATTTTATAACCAATGAAGGTAATTTTTTGTGTTAATTGAATGAAGCCCCTCATGGGCTACCCTTATAGCCTCATGAATCTATTTGCATGATGATAACCTAACCTATTCACTAGAAATAACAATTGATAATAACTTCTTGACTCTTGAAGCAATCACTATGAAATTATTTTATAAATACAATTCCATCAGGATGCATGCATGTACCATTAAAAATAAACAGGTTTGAGAAACTTATGTAGTGAGAAGGTTAAGAAACCATTTGAAAAAAATGGAACAAACTGAAAGGAGTTGAAACAACTGTAATGTCAAAACTTAGAAACAAACAAAAGTCAAGGCATATGTAGGATTTAACCTTGTATAGAAATTACATGTAGACGAATTCTAAAAATAGAAAATAAACAATGGCTAGAACATAAAACATAAAACATATATATACAGAGATTTTCCCTTGGATCCCAAAATTGGGACTACTAGATTGATTTTTTCAATATGTTCCTTTCAATGTTACAATACATATATATACGTGTCGAAGCATTCATAAACCCCAATCCATTAACCCTCGATTAGAAAATAACCATAGTTCCGTTGACTGGATCTACGGAATACCATGGGTAGAAAACGGTCATGCCCAAAACCATGTGCAAAACCTATGCACAAATCGTAGGTAGGTCCACCCACCTAATATAGGGTCCAAAAGAAATTTCTCAGGGTGCTTCCCTGGACCCCGTGTAGGCGTTTTTCGTCCCCCTTAGACCCCCCGATAGGAGGGGTTGCACCTCCTTGCTACACCCGTTGTGACAAACAAAGAGAGTTACCACCCCCCCGTGTGCGACTAGTTGTCGAAAGAATATAACACACACCCAACAACATATGCATATGAAGTTGAAACCTTGGAAAATAAATTCATATAAAACTAAATGATAATTGAAGGCTTGAGCATATAGTCTCTTCATGTATAACTCATTATAGGCTCAGGGCGCTGCCCCAGACCCCGTGTAGGGGTTTTTCATCCCCATGAGACCCTCCGACAGGAGGGCCTGCGCCCCCATGCTACACTCACTACGACAAACAAAGAGGGTTACCCCCCCCCTGTGTGTGACTAGTCGTCGAAAGAATATAACACACACCCAACAACATATGCATATGAAGTTGAAACCTTGGAAAGCATATGCATATAAAACTAAATGATACTTGAAGGACCGAGCATATAGTCTCTTCATGTATAACTCATTATAGGGATGATTGGGGAGTTTACCATAAGGTCTCACAATTAGGTAAGCCCCCTTTCCCAACAATATTTAATGATGTCCTTGCCACAAAGATTAAAAGTTCCCTTGACCCAACGTATCATTGGTTGTAAACAAGGACTAGATCAACTTCATGAAATGAGTGAGGGTGAACTTGACAATCATTCAAGGCTTTGGAACATTGTTTTTTAGCTTTTCTATTTGTAAAGAGATAGATTAGTCCTTTTTTTGTTATTTCAAAGTGAACAAACTTCTATCAATATTGGTGGTATTATGAGGGAGTTAAATAGCTAAATGGAGGGAGGGGATTTCATACTTGATGGGTAAAATTGCCTCAACATGATGAACAAGATGAAAAGTTGTAAATCAAGTCATAATGACAATGAATGCACATTAGGCCTACAAAGCATAGAACAACATGTTATTCATGGTTTTAAGGATTTTATCGATGACCTCAAGTTGACCACTACCCTATAAAAAACTGTGTAGAAAATTTATACACAAAATGTGAGTGTGGAGGCAATTCTTGGGAGACTTTACATTCAAAATTTGAACCATGGTCAGAGATCATCTATTTGGGAAACTAAAGCAAGTAATGATGTGATTGTAAATTAAATAGGAGGTTATCAATTGTTGAAGGTTGGCATGGTTTAAACCTTATTCATAAAATAATCAATGATTATAACAATGTACTTGTGACCATTGATGGATGTTGGATAAAAATCCTTAATGTTGATTCCCCACTTATAGAAGGAACCAATAATGACTACATGTTGAAACAGAACTAATGGATCTCTATCCTTGGGGGCATACTAGTTTTACTACTAACACATTGCTTAATTACTTGGTTGCAATCATAAAAAAGGATAGGCCAAAATTAAATAACATGGACAATCTATTGAGTAGTTTCCATCCTTGAGGTATTTCCACCATAAATGCCTCTATGGTATTCATTTAAAAATCATTCGACATCATTTTGAGCTCAAAGCACCATCTCCCACAATTCAAAACTAAAAAAAAGTCAACACTGAAGCATTACATTTATTATCCACCATAACATGCTTTTGAGGATTTTGTTAATGACCTCAAATTGGCCATTTAAACCTTGTAGATAGTGTGTAGAGGAGAAGTCATGCAAAAAACATAAGAATGAATATAATTCTTGGAAGACATTATGTTTAAAAAGTGAACCATTATTGGAGACCAACTACTTGAAGACACCAAAGTAAGTGATATCATATTTTAGAAAGAAGTAGGTAGTTGTGGTTGTAGGCTTGTTGAAGGTTGAAGTGGCTTCAACTCACCTCATAAAATAATCAATGGCCATAAAAATATACTTGCGACGATCAAGGGATGACGTATATTACTCAATAAAGTCAATTCCCCACTTGCAAAATGGATCAATAGTGACTACTGAGTGAAAAGGAATGATTGGAGGTTTAACTTTGGAGGCATAAATTCAAGGCATCACTTTATTGTTGGATGTAAAATGGAATGCCAAAAATGAATGAAATAAATGATCTTATAATAATTTTCCATGTTTGAAATATGGCTAGAACATGCATTGGTTTTGTTACCGCTCAAACTAGCACGGGTCCTAAAAGGGGATCCTTGAAGGGTTATTACTAGGCTAAGGGCAACAATGGAGCGATAGCCCACTGTCACCTCACTTAAGGCTCTCGATGAGAGGAGACCCATTATGATAAGGATCACGAAATGGATGGACCAATAATAGGGTGAGGGGTGATCCTCGATGCCTATTCACAAGCGAGGCTCAAATATGTGGCTTGCTTATCTTGGAAGACAAGATGGAAGGCTCTCTAAGAAGGGTTTGGGGAAAATTTCTAGGGTTATGTTTTGAGTATGTGTCTTATAAAGGAGATCCATAAGCCTTATAATTCTTATGGAAACTTGTGTTCCATGTGATCTTTGAAGAATTAACCTTGATAGTGCATGGAACAACACGGGACCAAGTGGACCCGAGTTTTGTTCAAGGGGATAGGATTTATCAACCAACGATATGATTAACCTATATAGGGAGGGAAAAGGGATCAAGGAATGAATTTTCAATGAAAGGAAATGCAAGGATACCAATGAGATTTCCAGCCTAAGGGAAACCAAGGGCGACAATTGGTCTTCGAGCTGTTAGTGTCAGTCTTTCCAACCTTCCTACAGTGATCAAATATGCTTTTACAAAGTGGTCTCAGAGTGTCAAGGTCAAATTTTGTCATTTCAGTGAGTCTTCAAGCAAAATTTGGTCACTAGGCATTAGGTCTAGGGTTTGCTCTCACTCTTTTCAAAGTTGCCCAAATGCAAACCTATGTCACTATTCAGCTGAGTCTATCATCATTCATAGGGTTGTCATTATCATGTCAGTGTCTAATAAGTCATTTTACATCTTGTTCATGCTTCAGTTGTGCCTTGGCAAGTTCATTTCCCTCTCTTAGGGTTTTAAAGCCAATTTCTCTTGGACGGTGAAATCATCAGCAAAACTTGTATCCAGATGTTCATACACCTTCCCCTATCCTTAAATTATCTTATCAAACACTTCCCATCCCTTAGATCCGCCAAATTCCTCATTTTTGCACAAACCCTAGTTTCTAGCTGCAACCTGGCAATTTTCTAGGTTGGGCCTGTGTTTTGCCCTTTTGGACCCTTTCCACTCACTAAATCTCTGAGATTCCACTTTCCCCTGCTTCCTAACATCCCTCCCCACTCCCAAAAATTTCCCCAAGAATTTAGAAGCCCCCTATCCCCTTCATTTCGCTTCATTTCGACAAAATTCCTTGTTTCACACATCGGGGCAAGTTTCACTCAAATGATGTTTCAGAGCAGTCAAAGATGAATTTTGGAAAGCTGAGAGAGGTTTTTGTCCACAACATTCCAAAGAATAAAAACCTCCTTCCCTTTTTACACAGGTGTCATGGTTTGAGAGAAATGTTAAGAATTCTGTTGCCTTAGGAGAATCAAAGACACCTCTGAAGTGACCTTGGGAAAATCAAGTTTTCTCCTATCTTGGTTGTCCAAATGATTTTCTTGATGGATAAAATGATAAGTAGACTCAAAGACCTTTCCAACAAGCCCACTTTTGCTCAATTCTGACACCGGAAGGCCTTCAAACAGAGCTGCCAAAGTGCAAGACCTTTTGAGAGGCCTGCGCGACCTTCTCGGCAGTGCGAGACCTTTTGAGCGCCCCTCCACAGTGCAAAAATATAACTGGCGCGACCTTCTGGGCGGTGTGAAACCTTTTGAGCGGCCTGTGAGACCCGTTGAGCTGTCTTGCCACAAACTTCAAAACAATTGCCCAATCTTCCGCCAAGTCATCAAATTTGTTCAATGTAGGCTCTTTACACATTGTTTTGGATGTTGATGATGGATGTAAGCCATCATGCTATGATTTCAACCTCAAATCATGCAAGTGAAAGGACATTAGGTGGCTGCAATGTTAATGAGCAAACTGTGCTAGGCTTTGTGTTGTTTCAAGCTATTTTTCCCTTTGGTTTGTTTCCCTCCTTTCCCTTTCACTCACACTTATAGGTTCATCCCTTTTTCCCATATT
>APFE030759302.1:89794-159989 GCA_000404065.3 Pinus taeda | reverse complement strand
ATGAAAGTGCATGAACTTTTCTTTGCATGAAAGTGCGTGAACTTTTCTCTGCATGAAAGTGCGTGAACTTTTCTCTGCGTGAAAGTCCGTGAACCAGAAAATGACTTTGCTGCACTATAATTTATCATCTGAGACGAGTGGGTTGCCATCAAGTACAACATATGTATCATAATGCCAACAATCTCCCCCTTTGGACTTGATGGCAAAGCTAACTTGTCACATTGAGAACTGTCATCTGATTCCTTTGAGTTGTCCGGCATCCCATGCATTCAGTCACATCTGATATCTCTTCTGTAGATTCATCTAGTTATAAATAAGTGAGATGTTCTTCTACGAGTGGGTTGCCATCAAGTACAACACATACATCACAATGCCAACATTATTTAGTTATTTACCCTTGTATATAAGGCATTGTTGAATAAAGGGTATCGAGGTAAGAGTGGAATATTTGTAGATATTGTAATCAATCATCTAAGAAGACTTCTTTAGTTATTTACCTTTGTATATAAGGCATTGTTGAATAAAGGGTATCCCTCGACCAAGTCTTAGATTGTGTATATTGTTTGCCACCTAATAGGAAGCACTTATCCACAACAATTTCAATTTCCCGTTGAGGAACTTGACTATAATATGATATGTTATAGAGATTTTCAAGCTCACCTTGCATAACTTCACGCTGAGCATATATTGATGCTAGATCCATAACTTGTAGCCATTAGATATAATCAAATCTCCCTAGGGTCAACTCAAATTTATTTAAATCTACTCAAATTTGGAAGTATAACATCTTTCGTTATCTCGGTCTTCACTTCCACAACTTCCCCTTCCTTCCATGGTCTATTGTAAACCCTGAGAGCCAAAGCATTGATTGCCTTCGCCTGCTTCCCTTTGTGATGTGATACTTTCCCAAAAATGATAACAATATATTAAGATGATTTTCCATAACAATATATTAAGATGATTTTCCATAGTTAGTTTTTCTTGACTTTAGTTGGTTGATAAAGTGGAAGTGCTTGTACTCACCAATATTCAAATCCCTCTCGACAAATATTCCTGGCTTAGGTCAGAAATCTATACACCATAGGCGTAGGGTTTGGAATTTCAAATCTAATTAACCCATAAAATTTTATAACCCATTTGTCAAATGTTTTAGACACTTCAATGAACTTTTTTTAATAGGTGTTGAGATCATATGCGATAGGAAAATTACCTTTTGGTCAAATTTTCGCTGTCAAATTCTATCTGTGTAGAGGCGAAGACATTTATTGTGACTGAAACTAAGTTCAGACCCCAAGAATTTTGAATAAACGCATCCCAAGCACATCAGTAATAAATAAATAAATCCATAGAAGGCCGTTATAATGAGGACAAAAATCTAAAAATATTGGCGGGAATGCACATTCTCAATTTGTATCGGTCAAAGGCGTACTGTCACGCATGCAACACGTGGAAGTTGTTCTTAAATCCCACAAAAAGAGAAAATCAATATTTAATTTCTCTTCAAAAACGACAGTGACGTGGACGGTCAAACCAAAATTTAGGTTTTTGACCTGTAAACATACGTCGAAAACAAATCGTACCGCTTTTCCGTTTTCCCCATATTCATCAATCTAAAAAGACTTCTTTCCCATTCCACTAAGTCATATATATACATTTTATATACCCCCGGACAACTGCAATTATTGCTCACTTGCTTCAGCATCAGCATATCTGTATCTTCATCTGACCGCGTTTAATGTGCATGGATAAAAAATCTCTCATGTCCTGGTCAACAACACAGGAAAAGATTATATCTGCAGGTATGGATGTATACACAATGTATATATATGTTTTTTTACAGTATCTGCACAGAGGTGGTGGCTGTCTTCTTTTTCTTTTTAAATTTTTTTGGGTTGTCTAAGTGTTTTGTATGTGTTGGGTTGCAGTTCAAAATAAAAGGTGAAGCATGAAATACCTGTAAAGCACATGGGTTCTGCAGATGTGGGGTTTGCAGCATTTTCAATAGTTGAGCGGAACAGCGGCGCAGGTTCGAATCGCAGTAGAAGTTGAAAGGGTACTTGTATAAGTAAATAGTTAGTTGGTCAGGAAGTAAATTGCATTGTTGATGATCGGCTCCCCAAGGCGATGAAGGAGATGAAGATCAGGGAGAATGCAGATGATAAGGGTTCTTCCTGCAAAAAATTTGATGTGGGCTTTTTGTCTCCCTTCTTTTTCTTTTTAACAGGCGGAGCTACCGAGGAATGCGGGGTTTGACAATATAGGTTTTTTTTGCAGGAAATAGTGCCATCAGTTGTGGAGGGAAATGGTACTGAAGCAGGCCATGTAATTTCCACAACCATAGGTGGTCGAGATGGGCAGCCTAAGCAAGTAAGTATAGCTTTTATACCGAGTTCTGAGATTTGTTTTATGATTTTGAGCAGAATCGAAATGGTTATCCAGAGTAACTCAGTCATAAGCAGACATAAATGCAAGTTAATAACTCAATGCTCAACCAGGATGGAACAAAACGTAACCTTGAACTTATAAGATAATACCAAATAGGCAGTATAAACCCAAATCGGAGCCTTGCTTATGATATTCAGTACCGCGTTGATAATAGCACAAACCCATCTGAACCCGAGTCTGATATGCACCTCAAGGTTGTCAAATCTGAGGTTGAATAGTTTGAAGTCTACTATTTGGTGGGTTCATTATTTGTGCAAAGTTGTGCAGTTAGATGCATCCAAGAGCTTCCCAACCTGGAAATGCAGATTAGATGGATGTTTAGATGGTTCTATGTTAATGCCCATATTCAATACACCCAATACACCAATGCATTGTCTAGATTCAATGTAGATTACATAGATGGTCTCACATATGGAGAGTTTATGAATCATCCCTACCCTTACCCTTACTTGGACTGTAGAATGCACCCTGTGTCTCTGGGTGCAACAATAATGCAAACCTAATTATGGAGTGGGAATGGATAACTTGAGAAAAAAGTAATGTTTGACTAAATCAAAAATCAAAACGGATATTACGCTAACAAATGTAACTCCGTGCTGATTAGGTGGCTACGTTTTGACCATGACTTGGGAAGTATGAGAGTATGAATTGGGCTTTGGTTATGGTGAAGTTGAATTAAAATTTTGTTGTTTGTTTTCTGAACTTGCAGACCATAAGCTACATGGCAGAGCGTGTGGTCGGTAGCGGGTCTTTTGGAATTGTGTTTCAGGTATGTTGGTTGACTTGGCATAGATACCTTAGGTGGAGACATGTATTGATGATACACAGAGTTTAGGCTATTGCTAGTCACTTACTTATTATTAATAATTAGCTATATTTCTGGGTAAGACATAGACTAGCACACATTTGAAGAAACATTTTGTTTCTTTTCCTCATACTTCTGCTGTGTGTTCGTATCTTTTATGAATTTGTCTGGGTTTTTTACTTTCATACTTGTCAGTTACCTACTGTTATTTCATCCAAACATTCTATTTTTTGGGGGTTGGGGATTTAGGGGAGTTGTCATTGAAAACCAATGAGGAACGGATCTATACTGAAGTTATTTTTGTTAACCAGGCTAAATGCCTGGAGACAGGCGAGAGTGTGGCTATCAAAAAAGTGTTGCAAGATAAACGGTATAAAAACAGAGAGTTGCAGATGATGCGTTTTCTAGACCATCCAAATGTGGTTTCCTTGAAGCACTGTTTCTTTTCTACAACCAACAGGGATGAGTTGTATCTGAATCTGGTGTTAGAGTATGTGCCAGAGACTGTTTACAAGGTTGAGAGGCATTATGGTAGGACGAATCACCAGATGCCTGTCCTTTATACAAAGCTCTATACCTATCAGGTGAGTAAATGGTATCCTACTTTTGTGTAATGTTTAATCTACTGTTAGTGGGATTCTTTTTTGATGAAAAGTTTAATTTGTTTCAGCTCTGCAGAGCATTGGCTTATATCCATGGTGGTTTTGGTATATGTCATAGAGACATCAAGCCACAAAATCTTCTGGTATTTTTCTCCCTGTGAACTTTTCTGTCTTATTTGCGCTTTAAAATTTTTTTCCATAGGAAACTAATTTGGTTTATTAGTGTGTGGGTGCTAAATAGTTTTGATGATATGGTTGGGTAGAGTTAGAATTACTCATATAAAATAGGTTTGGACTGTATTAGTTAATGTACATGTCCAGGCATGTTGGATACTCTTTGATTATTAGAAAAGCATTTGGTTTATGTTTCTTGAATCTCATCAATTATTTTGGTGACATGCATTTTTTCAACAGGTCAATCCTCACACCCACCAGCTTAAAATATGTGACTTCGGCAGCGCAAAAGTTCTGGTGAGTAAGCAGAGATATGATAGGTAGTTAAAAATATTAGGCTAATGAACTTTTCAGATATCTGAAATTGATACTTTAGTACTAGATTAAAGTAATAAAAGAGGCGTTCGGTTCCATCATCCCTTTTCCCCTTATATGTTTTATCGGAGTGTGATAACCTAAGCTGGTAAGTTGAGTGAGGATCTACTCCGTTGGTTTCTCATAGGTTAGTTTACATGTTAATGTGAAGAATAGGTATCCAATCCTTGGCATGTTCCATCTTAACTGGCAAGTCGTTATTATGGATTTTCACATGCAATTTTATTGATTC
The DNA here is from genome assembly GCA_000404065.3 of Pinus taeda. Lineage (NCBI taxonomy): Eukaryota > Viridiplantae > Streptophyta > Pinopsida > Pinales > Pinaceae > Pinus > Pinus taeda. Next base: position 155,356 of record APFE030759302.1, on the reverse strand, counting down.
AACCTCAAATTAGAATCTAAGCACAAGTAGCTCTGAAAAGTAACATTAGGGAACAGTGATCCTGTTTCACATCGTCTGATAAGTATTCGTTAATTTAATTTAAATAAATTTCATTAATTTTGTCACAGGAACTTCATATACTGGCTTATTAACTTTTTCAAGCTACTTTAGGAGACACTTGAAGAGATGATCAAAACCTATTGCTTTTTTACAAATTCATTTTGGATCGTCCAAGCAGAAAATTGACGATTGAAGTTAACTGAACAAGTTTTAGTCTATCTAGCAGTAGGAAGTTGTCTTTACCAAAGTTTTTATGGAGGAGTAGCAACTCTTCCGTTTAGCAGCAAGAAAAAGCTAAACCTGAGGTTTAGATACAGATTTTCTGGAAATACATTGCATCTACAGCTACTTCTAATGAATGTCTTCATATTTAACTCATTTTCACAACACAGTTCCTAATAAAATCAATTTGTCTGTTACAGGTTAAGGGTGAACCAAACATATCTTACATTTGCTCAAGGTATTATCGAGCTCCTGAGCTCATATTCGGAGCCACAGAATATACCACGGCAATTGATATGTGGTCGGCAGGCTGTGTCCTAGCTGAGCTTCTTCTGGGTCAGGTTAGGGACATGGGTCTTACTTCCTAATGACCAAAAACATAACTTATCTGGTCAAACGAAAAAGTTTGTAAGTGTTTTTATCTTTGTTGAATTCCTATTTATATTTGTGTTATATTTTTGAATCTTTGCAGCCTCTGTTTCCTGGTGAGAGTGCAGTAGACCAGCTTGTGGAGATCATTAAGGTGAAATTTATATCTTTATGGAATATATGTTCTGCCTTTTCCAATGTGCCATATAAACCTTGACTCTTTATAATGCGTGGACTTTCCAAGAATATGGATAAAGGGTCTCACTTTTATTTGTTTGTTCAGATCCTTGGGACCCCAACTCGAGAGGAAATTAAATGTATGAATCCCAATTATACAGAGTTCAAGTTTCCCCATATAAAAGCTCACCCTTGGCACAAGGTCAGTATAATTCTTATACATGCAATTTCGTTGACTTTTGAACATGAAGAGGGGTAAAAGAATAAATATATTTTCTCTTGTAGGTTTTTCACAAGCGAGTGCCAACAGAAGCAATTGATCTTATCTCTAGGCTGCTTCAGTACTCACCAAATCTACGTTGTGCCCCTGTAAGTGGCTATGATCAAATTTGAGTTTTCAAGGAAAGTAAAATGTTTGGACAGTGTGGTGCTCTCAGTTTTGATTGTCCAAGTTATGTGACGGTTGATCCTTGACCTAATTTTATGACGAACTTTGCTTGAATGCAGTTGGAAGCTTGTGTACATCCATTTTTTGATGAACTCCGCGATCCTAACACTCGACTGCCAAATGGGCATCCTTTGCCTGCTCTTTTTGACTTCAAGCCAGAGGGTACTACCAGCAGCCTAGTTTTCCTACTCATGTTTTCTAATTTTCGAATATGTTGAACTGATGTTGTATGTGAGTGTGTTTTTCTTTTAGGTTTTCTTTCCTTATATTCATCATGGCAATTTCTACATATTATCATATATGTTTGTCTTGCAGAATTAAAGGGCGCCACCCTTGAGATTCTTCGGAAGTTGATTCCAGAGCATGCAAGGAGGCAATGTCCACATCTCGGCCTTTAGATATTGTTGCATATTGGTTATGGTGAAATTCTGGTCTCCTTTTTATCCTAAGCTTAAGGAGCCCGAGAATTTTTGATGGCTAGCAAGTGGTATTCACAGATTGGTGTTCAGAAAGGAAGCAGAGCATTTTAAAGTAATGAGATCATTTATCCTTTCATTGGATTGGTTATACTCGAAAATTGCAGATTGGTTTTGCAATCAGTCTAACTATAACACCAAATCCCACAAAGAGTGCAGCCTCTATGTATTAAGTTAATGCGAAAGTAGATCTTTTTACAACAATTTTTTTAGGTTCTAGCTGGGATCTGGACTTGTAGACAAAGGCACATAAAGCACACTTAAGTTTGAGATTCACTTATGGGTGGTTGGTCCCAATACATTTTTGCCCTAGTTTGAGAAATTGACATATTAAGCTTCATCTCATACTCCCACAAAAGTTATGCATGTTTTTGACTGAGCAGCTATTAGCCTATTCAGTATATCTAGAACAAATCAAAGGTGAAGGCATATTGATGTAGCCGGCGAGTTCGAAGTATAGAAAAACGACATTGGATCTTGGCAGTTTCAATGACAAGTACGTGAGATACCTTATTCCTTGCTATACAAATGTAATGGGCCATTGTTCATCTTCGTTATATGTGTTGTAAATTGTAATGTATTTAGGTCTTCGGGCTTTCTCTGTAATTTTGTAGCAAGTATTACATTTGATCTCTTTGTTTGTGCATTTTATTGCAATGTTATTTGACCATCATGTTTAAATAGGTTCATGTTATTCTGAATTACCATTACAATGTACTAAGTAGAGTTACGGTGTGACAAAATGAACTTGGTTATCCCCGAATTCACAACATCTATATTTAGTAATAAGAATATGATAAGAAAAATGCACATCCTTGCAACAAATTTGTATGAATGTGTATTTGCATTTCTAGGTTTAATTGGCTTGTTGGCTCATAACAAAGCAAATGAATGCATTGGCAATAGTAATGTTTTAGGTCTTGAACTAGGCAACATGTCAACTGACATATAAGACCTCCCTTGGGTGCACATCCAGTCTACCCCTCTGGGTAAGCCTTGTGACATAGCCAAAGATAAAACTGCACTTTGCCTATCTGCAGACACAGCCTCATGGGCCTACTGAAAGAGAGTATAAGAAGTCACTAGAAGAGAGTATAAGAAGCCTATCTACACTAAGAAAGTGAGCTGCTCACCTAAAAGAAGGCTTGGAAGAGCTCCAACTCTAATGAGAATTTGTAGAAAGGTACTTGTTAACGTTTGAATTTCCTCTCTTCTACTTGAAAGAAAGTTGTAGTCCAACTACTTTAGCATCAACGCTAACAAACTCGTTTGTTGCAAGTTGAGGCCAAATTGCAAATTAAACCTCTCGAGACATCCTCATGAGTCCATTGGGAGAGAGAAGATGAGAAACCTATATATCCTAGAAAGATGGTTTTCTCACTTAAAAGGAAAGCTTGAAGGAGCTCCAACTCTAATGAAAAGATGTAGGAAGGTACACGTCTATCTAGCAATGCCCGAATTTCCTCTTTTACTTGGAAGAAAAGTTATAGTCCAATCACTATAGCATCAATATTAACAAATGCCTTGTTTATCTAGAAAAGTATTTTAAGTCAAGACCAAATTGCAAATTAACCTTTTATGAAAGTATGGATGCCAAAGGCTTATAATTTGCTTCAACAGTTAAAAAAGGTACAGTATCTGGGATGTCAAGGGTTATAATTGCAAATGCCTTGTTTATCTAGAAAAGTATTTTAGGTCAAGCCCAAATTGCAAATTAACCTTTTATGAAAGTAGGGATGCCAAAGGCTTATAATTTGCTTCAACAGTTAGAAAAGGAACAGTACCTTGGATGTCAAGGGCTATAATGACAAATGCCTTGTTTAGAAAAGGAACAGTATCTTGGATGTCAAGGGTTATGATGACAAGTGCCTTGTTTATCTAGAAAAGTAATTTAAGTCAACCAAATTGCAGATTAACCTTTTTATGAAAGTATGGATGCCAAAGGCTTATAATTTGCTTCAACAGTTGGAAAAGGTACAGTATCTTGGATGTCAAGGGTTATAATTGCATAAAATCTTAGTGGCCTAATTACAATTGATAATTTGTGTCAATGAGTTTTACGCGATCAAGTCTCTCTAATAAGTGTCCTTTGGAAAGAATGTTGATTGTGTTTATTTGTGTTTGTTTAGTGGTTGGTGTTAGATGGGAGCTTTGGGTAAATATGGAAACTTAGAATCTTTGCTATCTATGGTAGGTTAGGTGAAGATTTTCAAATTTGGATATCACTTGAATTGATAAGAATCCAGCCTCAATATAACCACAATGAAAAACAAAATTAGTAAATGACATGTATTGAAGCGTTTTTGGTAAGGACAGAAGCAATAAGAGACTCCATCTTCAATTAAGAAAAGAAGTAAATTTTGGAAAAGAAACTCTACCGTGGAGAGCTTAAACATGAATTAGGAAACAAGTATGAACAAGATTTATGAAATTAGTGGAACTGTCTCAAATTGAAACAAGAGCAAAGAAGCAAATATTTAAACTATGGAATTTAACAAATGCATAATTATATTGCATACTACAAAAATGTAATAAAGTGTATTAAAGAGTATGTTAGTATATTTGAAGTAATCAAAGTGTATGTTAGTGCATTTAATAATGTATATTAAGATACACATTAGTGTATTTAATAAAAGTTAGAATAACCTAACTTTAAAGTAGTTACTCGTCCTCTAATTATTGGGTTGATGAATAAAAACAAACCATAATATTAAAAAAGTACATAACATAAAGATATAGCATTTTCATTTCTTTACATACACAAAAATAAGTGAGTGCATTGGGAAAAAATGAGTGTAAGTGAAGATATATCATTCTCTACGAGTATCTTAAAAAAAGTGCCAGTAAAAGTATCATTCTCTTATTTGTACATAACAAGAATTGTTAGTGCATTGGGAAAAAATGAGTGTAAGTGAAGATATATCATTCTGTACGAGTATCTTAAAAAAGTGCCAGTAAAAGTATCATTCTCTTATTTTGTACATAACAAGAATTGTTAGTATTTTATATCATTTTCATATCTACTTGAAAAACAAAAATGAACAAAGATACAAGATTCTCATATTGAATATATGTGTACCTTTTGTAGTTTAATGTGATATTTGAAACTTTTGTAGTTTAATGTGATATTCGAAAATTTTAATCAAGACGCCTAGAATCAACAAGATCAAGTTCACAAGAAAAAGTGAACAAAGATACATGATTCTCATATCAAACAGATGTGTATCTTTTGTAATGTAATGTGATATTTGAGAATTTTAATCTAAGAGGCTATAATTAACAAGATAAAGTTCATGAGGAAATAAAACACTTAAAACATTAATGAAACATGAGATAAATTTGAAGTCAATTTTGAATTTATTTAAAAGTTATGTAAGTCTAATAAATTGCATAAGATAAGAATAAGTTACAAATGAGATAAGGACATATTAATGAAGGGTTTCAATAAACCATTTTACATTGATGTCTTATGAGATCATTTAACCATGATGTAGTATCCCATCGAAGGAAAAGTCATCCTTGTATATTAGCAATAATGAGTAATTACATGGAGACAATTTATCCATAGTGACGAAACTTGCAAAGACAAAGATCATGAAGTCTGCTTTAGAATGACACCAAGATATCCTTCAAGGTTTGGTAAATGAAAATTGCCTATTTGTAGTTGGTGATTGAAACTAGATAAACATGTAAATTTTTATAGATTATGATGCCAATATTGAGAAGGAAGTCCACATTTTAGGCAATGTCCCAAACATTATCAATGGTACTTACAAAAACCATAAGCATTCATAATCCCATAAATGTAGAAGATGAAGTGTAAACTTGTTTAATATAAGGTGTCTCATATCGATATGATTCCCTTGAATATGAAACAACCAATATAAGAGAGGGCACTAGAGCCCAAAATGTTTGTAACACCCCACAACCATCTGTTGGGCATTTAGTTGTACTTTTACTCTTGTAACCTAACTTTTTGGAAAATTTTAATTTTATTTAATTCTTTGTACATGTGGTGTTCATTACTAAATGTGTTCTACCATGCAATTCTCTCATGCACAAGTGTATAAATACATGACTATACCATGATTTTCCAATCATATCTAATAAACATAATTATACAATTATTTACAACAGAATTTCAATTAACATTTATTTGATTTATAGATGACAACTAGTGTAGAGCTCATACATTCATCCCAACCATAGACCATGTTGTTCATTTTCTCTCAAGAATGGGTCACCCCTAAGCTGGAGCTTCGACTCCATGGGGCAACAACCTACCCAACACTAGGCATATGTCCAATGCCATAAATAATCAGGGTTAAGGTACCAAATCCCAATGACCTTTAACTAGTAGGCTCAACTCCCCCATCATCCCCATAGTAAAGTAGTGAACCTCCTTCATCGCACTTGAAGAGCCTTGGGCAGTGCCACTACCTCCAAGGTGTCTGACTTGGTTGGCCAGGGATGTCTCTTAGTCCTCTTGTTCCAAGAACTACTACCCTCATGGTCTCCAGGTACCCTCCAGGTCCTTACAGTAGGGATCTTGTCCCACTTGTCACAAGGTCATCCCCTATTTTCCATCAAGGTGTCTAGTTCCCTTTTACCCTAATCAAATTCTATAGAATCTGTGTTCCATAGTACCAACATCCTTACTTTTATGTGCATGCTATTCCTTTAACACATGACACCCCTTTAAAGTCACTTGATGGACTTCAGTTAAAAGCATGTGCACTTTAATAATTATTGAGTCATACAAAGACCCCTTTTTAATATTCATGGAGTCTTAGCCCCACCTCTTTTCATCTGATTCGACATGTAGCAGTAACGTATTTTATTAATGTGCATTAAATTTATTATTTACAAAACTAGGCTCTTTGGTCTCAAAACATATAAAAACATATTCATGGGAAAAGAAAACATATAAAAGCGTATTCATGGGAAGAGAAAACATATAAAAACATATGCACATAGTCACATCGACCCCAAATCATATAAACACACATCTACATTGGGCATGCCTGTCCCAAAGGTATTCCTCGACTTACTAGCATAATTAATATATACGTTATTTACAATCCAGGGGTCAAGTTGTGGTGTTACATTCCCCTCCCCCTTGTTTATGCACTACCCTTAATGGATTATATATACACATATATACAAAAAAATTATCCAAAAAGATGAGGGTACTCTTCCCTCATTACATCTTCATGCTCCCATGTAGCATCTTTAGGACTGAAATATGTCCATTGTACTTTTACCAAGGCGATGGCTCGATTTCGGAGCACTTTGACCTTCCTATCCAAAATTTGCACTGACTAGGCCTAGAAGTCTACCTCGGGCTCCACATGAATCATATTTCAATCAATTGCATGGTTAGCATTGAGAACACTTTTTAAGCAATGAAATATGAAACACATTATGAATATGCATAGAAGCTGACAATGCGATCCTATATGCAACTAGGCCAATCCTATCTAAGATTTCAAATGGTCCACAATATCTAGCTGCCAACTTTGCATAGCTACCAAGTTTTAATGAAATTTTTTGTTTTCCTTCTCTCAAGAAGACATGATACTAACTCTAAGTTCCCATAATTTTTTTTGTCTATCTTGGGCAACCTTTAATTTTTGTTTGATTTTCATCGCTTACATTTCCACTTCCCTGAGAAAGTTTAATCCAACAATGGCCTTGTTCACTGGGTTGTCCCAATTCACAAATGTGTTGCATTTCCTACCATAAAAGGCATGAAACGAGTTCATCTTCAAAGATGCTTCATACCATTTATTGTAAGCAAACTCCACCAAGTAAAAATTCTATTTCCATTTGGATGGCTTATCCATCACATACATTCTTAGCGTATCTTCAATTATATGATTAACTCTTTCTTTTTGACCATCGATCTTTGGATGGTATGCTATGCTAAAATTTAAATTAGTTATAAATCTCTTAAATAAACCTGTCCAACATTTTGATGTAAACTTGGGATCCCTATATGAAATAATTGCCTTGCGCACACCAAGTAGCTAGGTGATTTCCGTATATAGATTTCAACAACATTTTCTGCCTTGTGTGTTGACTTCATTGGAATAAAATGGGAAACCTTAGTGAGTTTGTCCACCACTACCACAATGGAATCATGTTGTATCATAACGTTGGGTAGATTTGTAATAAAATCAATAGAAACAACTTCCCATTTCCACTCAAGAATGGGTATTTTCTGTAGCAATCTAGTTGGATGTCTATGTTTAACTTTAACTTTTTTCCATTGCAAATATCTGGCTATATAAACAACTATGCCCTTTTTGGTACCTAGCTAAAAATATTGTTTCTTGACTGCTAAGATTGTCCAACGTTAAGTGCCTTGTGCATCTCATTCAACACTAATTTTTTCAGCCCTTGAGAATTTCGCACATAAATCCTACCTGTGTACAAAATAACTTCATCTTTTCCAAATTTATAATTCTTGTACTTTGGATGTAAATTACCTTGTTGTAGGTTTCTTTTTATTTCCATGTATTGTTGATATGATTTGTTGGTCTCTAAAATTCTAATTTTTAAATCGAAATTACATATATTATGACTATGACATGCATTGTCTACACTCTTATGTTGAGTGCACCATCCACCTTATTTTTCTTACCTTTTATGTGCTTAATTTCAAATTCATAATCAACCAAAAATTCAAGCTATCTAATTTGTTTAACATTTAAATTTGGCTTTCCAAATAAATGCTTCAAACCATTGTGGTCGATTCCCAATTCAAACTATTTTTCCATGAGGTAATACCTCCACATTTTTTAAGCATGTATAATTACTACTAGCTCTAAATCATGAGTGGCATAATTCCTTTCATGCTTCTTCAATGTCCCTGATTCATAACATATCACATGCCCATATTGCATGAGGACTCCTCCAAACCCCTCCTTACATGCATCAATGCACATAAAGAAATTTTCATTTGTATAAACTATCTTCAATATAGATTCACTTGTTGATAACATTTTTTAAATGCAGAAAGATCTCTTCACATTTATGATATCATTCATATTTCACACCTTTTTTTTGCAAAGAAGTGATAAGATGGGATATTTTGAGGATCCCTCAATAAATCTTTTATAGTAGCTTGCTAAGCCCATTAAGGATCTCACCTCTATCACATTTTTGGGTGTTGGTAACTCTTTGATTACCTTGATATATTATGGGTCTGCTATCCATTCTTTTGAAATGATATGACCCAAATAATGAATTTTGTTGGCATTGATGTCAATAGGGATTTAAAACTATCTATCCTATCATTGATGTCGACCTGGTGCATGTAACCCTCATGATTTTTGTCGAGTTAGTGCTGATCCATGCCAAGGTGTTGATCCATGTAGAGGTGTTTGCCAACTAGGCTTCCATGTCTTTGACTTGATGTAAAGGTGTTGATCCATGTAGAAGTTGTTGAGGTGTTTAGGTTACCGAAGTGTTTTTGTTGACTTGTCAAGGCTCAGACAAGTCCTACCGATGATGAAGGATGAATGTCAAGGAAGAGATTCAAGTATGACCAAAAGATTTATGGTATTGCCTAGGTTTGGCCATAGTTGCCGGGAAGACACTGAGTCATAGTAGTTGTAGGATTTCAACCACCGGGATGCTAATGGTAAGGGTGCGACTATAGTTGTTGGGAGCTAGTAGTCGTCCGAGTGACTATGCTTGTAGGTGAATTTTCTCCAGATTATGCACGCACCTCAAATGTTTTGATTGGTTTTTCTAGTGATTTTGTTCGGGATATTTTATAATAAAAAAATGTTAACCATCATCTAGAAGGTGATTAATGAAACGACCCAGCTAAAACAGTGAAATGACCCAACTACAATTATATATATATCAAGCACATATTTTTTTTTTTCTTTTACATAGCAATTTAAATCGGAAGACCGACACATTGAGATTTCAATTAAGTCAACACACACATCGCTGAACATAACGCCACAATTATATACTCTTAATCTAAGGTAAAGTAATAACAAAATACACATGTACCGTACACTGGAGAGGCGAGACTCCGCTTGCTCTGTTGCCACTGGTATTTCCTCGTTGCCGGTCACTTCTGCGAGTGTATGATGACGCGCTTGATCCGAATCAAGACCCACCGGTTTACCTCCCAGCCTACTCCTTGGGTACTCTTCTTCCCCACGGACCCCCGAGCTGCAATGGGGTTGTACAATGGAGGAAGAATCTAGCTGGCAGAGGAGAGCAACCTTAGCTCAAGAGTCCCCGCTCTAAAACCCTCTACCTCACCCAACTCACTATAGCTTCGTAGTCACTGCTTTCACAACCTATCATCCATCCAACAATAGGGTTCCCAAAAGTCCCTTCTCTCATGGCTTGCCCCTTCTTTTATAGGAGTCCTCATAGGTGACATTTGGCATGTCATGCATAAATATAAATTTTCCTCAAACCAGGTGTCGTCAACTCGTCATGTGCGAGTGCCTCTGGTGGTTTTCCTGCCATACTCAATAATAATCAGTAACCAGGTTTTTCAGTGTTAGTCATTGTCATAATAGCATTAATTACCATCACCTGGCCATTCACATCACCGTTCATTGTGAACCAGAACTAATGTAAGTAGCTAACATAGGGGATACCTCCATCATGGCTAGCATCATCATAACCTTACTGGAACCATACATATAGATCAAGGCTATCATCATTATAACATCAATAGAACATGTCTATCCTTTACTACTACCACCATCATGATATCAATAGAGAATACGCATAACCATTAATTATATCGTAATCATAATATTAATAGAGAACATACATAACCATCACATTCGCTGTTAATAGGGTCACGTTTCTGGATCCTCGGCCTGAGTTACTCATAGACTAAAGTATGCAAGGTAATGTCATAATAGAGTCAGGAAACTAGGGTGGGCACTACATACACCCCCTCTTAACAATGGACTTCGTCCCGAAGTCCTTAGAACATAAAGGAGAAACGACAACACATAATCTTAGGAACCCTTCTTGAAATTCTTGCCAACCTTCTGGTGGGCAGGTTATAATTTTCCCAAGGTATCTATACCACGAATTCCGTTATAATTAAAGGACTATATCTGTGATCATTGCAACCCATAATTATTTATGTATTTAGAAACAATCAAAACAAGAAGCAGGACAATCACAATCAATATTCATCTCATGGTACAAATTAATATATGATGCATTCAACCCAGTAAAATCATTCACACACTGTACCCCTGTAGCTTCCAATTATAGAAGTTCATTTCAAACTACGTCTATATGACCCTATAAGTGACAATGTCGGGGATAATATGTAACAAAAAGTGTTTTGTATGCTCATCATTGCATCTGTCAAAGTTCTTTGTCATAATTGTTGTAATAATATTGTCGTATAAGAAAAGAGCATAGAATTATTATTATTATTATTATTTATTTATTTATTTATTTTTGGTATGGTTGCAATGAACTTCCTATCGGATTGAAATTTGGATGTGTTAAATTTACTTTCTGTTTATAGTGCACGATTTTGTTTACACTTTACACAAAAACAGAAATGTCCATGCAAGAAGAAATTACAATAATAGGCTGCACTAGACACTATCCAATCCAAACTAGAGCAGGGCCATGCTAAATCAAGAAAAATAATAAAATAACACATGACATTTCATCTATTTAGAGACAAAATTTAATGGGGTGATGATCTATTGCACCTTTCTCATCTATTGCCCAATTCATTCATTCAAGGGTATCCTGCTCTGGTTTGTCCACCCAATTCAAAAGAATTGCACAATGCCAACTCTATTCTTGTTTGCCCCATGTACCTTGTAGCCTATTTTATACAACTTCTGAATTAAGACTCGACATTTCTCCCACCCTACTTGCGATAATTTCCCCCCAAGTGTCTTAATATTTGCAACAAAATGCAAAACTGAAATGAGTTGATCATGATCTTCCAAGAGTACTTCTTGGTGGGAACTAACAGGAAGCAACTGCAATTCAATGAGGTCCTGCAACTTCATCATACTTCTACTCTGATTGTTGTGATTTATAACAAAGTGATGCAATCTACCAATCAATGCCATGCTAACAAGTAGATCATGCCCCTCTTCAACAATCAATAATATACCATGAATGAAATCCATATTTTATGACAACATTTCATCTAAGACATAATAATCTAACTATCTTTCCTTGTTTTTCACTTGCATCTTTCATATTTCCTTGTCAACATTTCTTCACATTAAAAGTTAAATATCATTAATCTTGATCTTTAAATGCTTTATGGTAGTCATAAGCTAATATTTTTCTCCCTCGATTTCTCAAAATGGATTCTACTCGGTGCTCCAATATCGTCTCTCAAGTCAAACAATTCCTTCAATGCAACTCCAAATACTCTGTTTCTTGTTAATCTTGTAGCTTTTCAATTATAGACTTGTATTCTTGATTTTTTTTAACCAAATAAGCAATGTCTGAGCAGTTATTTTATTGTTCACTTGATGTCAAATTGGAATACAATAGTGATTGGATGAACCCAAGTGGTGTGTCTATATGGACAGACCAACCTGTACTTCTTGGAGGGCCAACTTTATATTTGGAAGCAAAAATAATTTAATTTCAAATTTCATTTTCCCTCTCTTTTGAAGCCGACAGGAAGAACATGGCTTACATATTATTGGAGGGCTAAAACATTAAGTATGAAGACCAACCATAGCTACAAATCCAACAGTGGACTCTTTCTTACTTCATTAGAGGCATTGTATAAAGGCTTGAGAGTTACAAGGAGTATGAGATGCAAAATTCCATATATTGAAAATCCAAAAGAGAAGATTGCTTTAAGAGATGACAAGTTACAAGTTGTCAAATGTCAAGAATAATGGCAATGAAGACGCCATATGGAGGTGTCAAAAGATGTGCAAGGCTGTTATATATGCACTCAACCTAATGAAAAGCTTACTGCCAGTTAATCAAATTGCAGAGGACCATTTCAAGATTGAATTCGATGAAAGCACATGCCTCATAAAGGACAACAGGAAACAAGATTAGTTGCAGAAAGTATTGAAGAAGGTGGTCCCAACAGATTCGCTCCTTGCACTTTTTTTTTTAAAATATTGTCCATACTTCACAGTTTGCCTCCGATTCAACAGAAGATAGTTGTATTTTGAAGCTTGCATTTTCAGCAAGTAACATAGAGATAAAATTGCCAAGAATATGCATTGTGATTCAACCATGCAATAGAAATTAGAGCACACTGACCTTTGTGGTCCCATGAGAACTTCACAAATAGCAAGTTGAAAGTATTTCAAAATATATTGATGACTTTTCAAGAAAAACCGGGTCTGCTTTCTCAAGTACAAGTTAATTACTATTGAAATAATCAAGGAATTCAAGTCTAGGACTGGAAGGTAAAGTAGAAAGAAGAGTAACGCTTTCTTATGAACCGTAATCAGTGAAATTGCAATGAGAAATTAGAGCAAAAATTCTAAAATCAATAGAGCAATAACAAAAAGCAATTATAGACCCGAGGATATTCATACCAAGTCAGCAATCGTAAAGTAAAATAAGAAGGAAATATGCTCCCAGATACAAGATTAATTCTATAAATTACTGGGTCTGGATTATATGTATTGTAATTTCCCTTGGGAGAAACCTGAACTGGTCTAGCAGTGAATAAGCAACTTTTATAGCTAAGACAGTAACAGCGAAGTTGAAAGTCTTTTGATAAAGATAGGCTTCGGTTTTCCCTCATTTGTGATTTTCTTATAAAAACAGTGGCTCAAAAAAATGACAAGCTTACCAAAAATTAACTTTAGATCAATTACATATTGAAGCCTAAAATCCGTTAGAGAATATAAAACGTCAATATCCATGCATTTTTAATTAGTGAGAAACAAGCACAATTTATCAGTCATTAATCTATATATAGCTAATGAAACACTTCCATGTGTCCTAACGGACAATAGTTAGAAAAACAAACTGAACTTTCAGCACAAGTTTATTCATTCCTTTTGCTCGAGGTGCCCAAATTATAATAAGGTAACAAACATTATTGATTTCCAACATGTATACTTGATTTAGGTGGGGCCAATATTCAAGTTACAGGCAGTTGAACCCCCACATATAAAATAGATGAGACCAGGCAACACGCAATGAATTACTGTGATATCAGGCAAACACATCCAAACAGAGATTTTTCAGAATTCATATCCAGCCCAATAATATCTTCCTGCCCTTCAATGTGGCTCTCAATGATTTGGGTTGGAGAGAGTCATGTAGTGGCTTAGATTATGAAATAATAGGGCCATGTTACTGGTTTGATTAACAGTGTTGTTAAGATCTTGGCAACTTTCTGGATGAGCACACACAAGGTTGAGGTGCATTATCACCTCAGCCCTAACTCCAACTATTTAGGCCCAAAAACCCCTAAATGACCAAGGGAGGAGTCCTAAATATAATCCTAGTTAATCCCAAATAAGATCAGTGCCTTATATCATATGGAGTCACTTGGAGTGGACATGTTCAATTCTTGGAATTGTGTAGCTGTAAAATAAATGACTGTTGCAGCAGAAAACTAAACAGCAAATTTAGTAGCACCAAAACATTAAAAATATATTGAGTGACCTATGGATTTTGGTCCACAGGAAGAATCCTAACCAGAAATGTTTATCTTTTGATTTGGTTAAGTGATTGAGGATTTATGATTCAAAACAACTTGCTGTTTTGTGTGGTAGACTAAAATCTGCAAAAAAACGAGGGACAACAATCTGATTTGACTATAACAGGCACGCTACAGGTGCCTTGGCACTTCTAAATGATTAGTCTAAGGGTGGAAAAGGTAGGAGGGTGAATATAGAGCCTTTTGAGGCCTCCCCCAACTATAATATGATTGAGAAGTGAATTTTCAACAAGTTTGAAATTATTTTTTTAAAAATCTGGGTGAAATCCTCTCAGTTTACTGACCTAGAAATTTCCAGATTTAATTTAAAGACTAACGTATGAATGGAAATGATGAAATCTTACCTTGAATTCACTAAAATTTGACTATTACACACTCTAGAGCAAATGGAAAGTGTTTGGGCTGAATATGCTAACTTGCAAAGCTGAAAACCCTTTTGAAAATTGCAGTTCTAGCTTGGTACAACAATGCAATCTTTAGATCTGTAATGGAAAATGGCTAAATACAAGTGTAAGAATATCTAGAAATGATCCTCGTATCTTTTCTTGGTTAGATCTATCAATAAACTCAATATTCTCCAAGATTTAAGCTTGTAAATAAAATAAGTCAATCAAAATCAGCAACCAAAAGACCCTAAACTAATTGCAAAAATTAAAAGGTTTTTATTTTAATTTTTGAAATACGGGTGGTTGTTCTGTAATACCTGTGTCATATACCTCACCTTTGCTGGAATTCGAAGTCAAATTTCCCTTAAGTCGATATAGCTAATTTGGCAATGCCATGAGGATTTGATGTATTTTATATCCTATCTCTTCTCTATGATTTCTACAAATTTGACAGGAATTTCGTTCGTATCCACACATAGGAGTGACCTATAATTGAAGCACTAATAATTATTGAAGAAAATAATTCTTAGGTAAATTGCTCAATTTTATGATCGTTGCGCTAAGAATGCCCCTTTGGCATCCCATTATGAGATTTGCTTTCCAACCTTACCACTGTGAAAAAAAAAGATATGGAGGTAACTACGTATCACACTCTTAGCCTAAAACATACATACAACACACCACCATATGACACAACTTATATAAATCATTTTAAAAGGAAGCCTTCATTTATTTTCAAAACAACTCATTCACAATCATTGCTCTGCTCTGATGGATTGTATTGTTTTCTTTTAAACATGTGCTCATATTGTATAAATTTGTTTAAAAATTATATAATTCAAGAATAAAAATAAAAATAAACAATCTCACCTTCAAATCAGCTAATTTGATTTAGCAACTCGCATATCATCTGAAAAATAATTTATATAATTTATGAACCTTTATTTAGTTTCAACGCAACTCAAAGAAAAATGGATTCAAGTGATTTGAACTTTATCCGAGCAAATTACCCTGACAAGATCAACCAACTTTCTTGAAAAATCAAGCCGAATAAGGGGATCGAAGACCCTGACGTTATCGCTGAGAGTTATGAATTCTTCTCCCATCAAATGCGGAACAGAGAGAAGGTGTGAGTTCTTGTCCATTCATCTAAATGTAGAAGTCCTAAAGTGATCTCGGCAGTCGAATTCGTCGACAATAAAGTGCTGAGAGTTGTGTGGAATTTTGATGAACGATATTGGAACAGATTAGGGATTCTACTGCATTCTTTCTCGGAAAACTACGACGAATCTATCGTATTGTCTCAGAGGATCAATGATCAACTGCCAGATCAGTCAAGTCCACTAGAGTTGCTATCGGTTGAAACAAAAAGTGGTTTAATGGTGAAGTCTTCGGATGCGATCTGCTTGCCATGTGTGCTGCATAAGATGGACTAGGCGATGACCTGTCACAAGTTAGTTCAGATTGCATTCATTCCAAATAACATCAAATGCCAATTTACTGTCAAACGAGATCTCAGGGATGCATTTTAAATACCGATTGCATTCATTTATTGTCACAAGATTTTTGAGTGATGTTGAAGTTTTTGAGCTGTTGAATGATGATTAGTTTCGTGATATTGTAGGTCTGAGGATAAAAGCAATTTTTTTTTTTTTTTTTCCACTCAAATTACTGAGCCACATACATTCAAATTACCTCATACATGAACGAAGATTCTGGCAACTTCTAGTTTCAAAACTGACGAGAAGCGCGCAGTGGAAGGTTGGAACGGGATTTGGATCATAATTTTTTTTTTTTTTTTCTTTGGAGCGTAAATTCGTGAATCCCTAACCGTACATGATACATTGTCTACATTGTCTAACTGCCAGTTTCAACTCCATAATTTAACACCCGTCAACAAGACCACAATAAACGGAATAATAATCACATGAATTCATTCAAGATCTATGTGAAGGCTATTCTGTATAGACATGCTTGCTCATGAAGACTTCAACTTTCTCTTAAATTTCTTTCAAAAGCGTTATTTTAATAAAATTCTTCAGCTCGGATGGAGGGTTTTCTGAAGCCATGCTTGGACGATTTCTCATTATACTCCGCTGACTATGGGCATTGTCCATCACTTCTTACCCACAACTTTTACTTCTGCACAGACTCTCCTACTCTTCACTCCAAAAGGCACACACTATGAAAGTTCCCAAATGTGTAAATCCTGTGAAATGGTCAACCTTCTTTGGTGTCGAGTCTCGAGTTCCATCCTCAGTAGCAAGGCAACAACGACAGTATTTATGGTACACTTCGGCCACAACTAATGAATACTGTTACAATTGCACACAGGTACCTAATGGCACTGTTGTAATTGGACCTTGTGGTGCCTCGTTGTTTACGGGATACGATAATGACAATGTCTAGTGATAGATAAATATTATTATAAAATATAAATTATATGTGGAGACAAAAACTAGGGTCGAATTTGTGTGGCAAAGATTGCCTTTAGAAGCCAATTTCACACACCATTTACCGGACTATTCGAATCGAAGCTAAGTTTCTTTCAAAATAAAATTAATTAGACTTTTAATCCAAGGTTTTCACACCAGTAGAGGGAATATGCCTGCGTCTAAGAAGAATACAACTCAAAGACTCCGAGGCAACTTTTATAAAATTTTGATTTTGCTAATTCCCTCAAAATAAAAATAACTAGGCAAAAATAATATCTATGCTTTTGGCTCAATGAAATTATGCCCGAAATGCATACGGCTCCCTTTCAGTGCTCCAGATCTGCAAAAGTATATTGTAAAAAGTTTACAAAGTTTTGTAAGAAAGCAATTGAACCTTGGAAATTTCGTAATTTCCTTTAGAAAAGAGGAGGGATTTTCAGGGTTTCGTCCTAAAAATTGTTGAAAAGGGCTTGCGATACCGAACAAAATTGTCAAAACCCCAAACCACGACAGAAAATGATTTTATAAGATCTTATAAATTTAAACTCTTGAAAAATCAAGTTGTAGAGATATCCTAAAATCTAAGAGTTTGATGGTAATCCTCATACAAAATTTTAGAATGTAGTAAATATCTAACAAAACTAGTCACGCATGCATGGGCCCATAGATCCCAAGGTTTCAAAATGGCTCCGATACCAAATGAAACGACCCAGCTAAAACAGTGAAATGACCCAACTACAATTATATATATATCAAGCACATATTTTTTTTTTTTTTTTTTAAATATTGTCCATACTTCACAGTTTGCCTCCGATTCAACAGAAGATAGTTGTATTTTGAAGCTTGCATTTTTAGCAAGTAACATAGAGATAAAATTGCCAAGAAGATGCATTGTGATTCAACCATGCAATAGAAATTAGAGCACACTGACCTTTGTGGTCCCATGAGAACTTCACAAATAGCAAGTTGAAAGTATTTCAAAATATATTGATGACTTTTCAAGAAAAACCGGGTCTGCTTTCTCAAGTACAAGTTAATTACTATTGAAATAATCAAGGAATTCAAGTCTAGGACTGGAAGGTAAAGTAGAAAGAAGAGTAACGCTTTCTTGTGAACCAGAACTAATGTAAGTAGCTAACATAGGGGATACCTCCATCATGGCTAGCATCATCATAACCTTAATGGATCCATACATATAGATCAAGGCTATCATCATTATAACATCAATAGAAACATGTCTATCCTTTACTACTACCACCATCATGATATCAATAGAGAATACACATAACCATTAATTATATCGTAATCATAATATTAATAGAGAACATACATAACCATCACATTCGCTGTTAATAGAGTCACAATTCTGGATCCTCGGCCTGAGTTACTCATAGACTAAAGTATGCAAGGTAATGTCATAATAGAGTCAGGAAACTAGGGTGGGCACTACAATTAAGTAAAAATGAGGAGGCTTAGTGATGGATATTGATTGCACATTCCATCAATTATAAAATCTTGGAGTGTGAAGAAGAAATGGTTGGATTGAGAGAGAGTGTTTGCTACAAGAGTGAAAAGTTAGAGAGAAGATCAAAGCTTATTCTTGGAGCATATTTAAGAGGATGGTGGAGCTACAATAAATCTACATGGATAATCTATTTGTGTTGCAAATTATGGCTCCGAGTTGCTACTGATATGGAGATAAGAGACATTGCTGTAGCGCTCCAGTTTCAAATCAAAGTTTATAGTACTGATGCATTTATGTTGCAAGGGTTTTATTGGAGAGTTCTTCATTGTAGCTTTAGTATAATGAGTTTTGTATGGATGCATGAGTTTTTATTATGGATGAATGTGTAGATCAAATTGACATTATGTGCTGCTGCAGGGTTTGATTTCGTTGAGCACATTTTAGTTGAGATTGTGTAGCAAATGCATGCAGATTGGTGATTGTTTGCAGGAGTTTGATTCAGTTGTGCAGTTTGTATTCAGTTGATGGGTTGATGTATTGTTTGAGGTTGTGTTGCAGAGATTGTGTTGGAGAGCTTGTATTCAGTATTGGATGTATGAGCAAATGGATTGACTATGATTCAATGTGTTGCAGATCTTTTATATGCATATTGTGGATTGCATTGTAGGTGTTTGATTTTGTTTTTGATTAGTTTATTGTATGATGGCAAATATTGTGAAAATAGATGTAATGAGGTCCATGAGACGTGATGAAGGTTGGAGCTTTCAATATTCAGGGTGTATCCTTTAGGTGGTGTTCTGAGAACATGGGAGTAGTGGCTGGAGAGTCCAATGGTGTTTGGGCGAGGCTTATTGGGAGTAGTGGCTTCCAGAAGGTGGTGGCTTGCAAAATTCTTCATGGTTGTTGTCTAGAGTGAGTAGAAACTTGCATGATTAGCAAGTTGGGGATTGCACAGTGGTTGTGGCCAGTGAATCAAATTTAAAATCATTTTTACATAATATAAGAGAAGACGATGAAGACTATTTGCTGACAGTGGTTTTTACCCTTGTGGTTTCCACCTTATATCTTGTGTCTCATGTGGATAATTTGTGCGGTTGTGCTTTATTGATCTCATGTTGATTATTTCTTATGCATGCTACTCATATGATTTACATGCTTGTGTTGAACTGTTAATGTAATGTTGGTTAAATAATATGTGATTCAATTAAATTTTAAGAAAGGGTAAACATTATTCATAAGTCACACTAGTGATTCACCCTCGTCCCACCCCCCTCTAGTAGTGCTCAAGGTTTCTAACAAGTGGTATCAAAGCGAGGCTCTTGGTTGTAGATTAATTGACAAAGAGTATATCTAGGAAGATTTGGTGGAAATTTGACCTTTATTTATTTATCGGAATGAATCCTCTAGGAGTATTTTTCCTCACTACTTCAAATTTCAAGGTATGGCAAGAAAGAGTGAAACCTAAATTATTGTCTTGTGCATCTATCATTTTGAGATTGGTTTGTGAAGGATGTAGCGATGATCCACATTCAACTAAAGTAATGCAACAAAATGCTAAAGCGAGATGCATTATTTTTGAGAATCTTCATAATGCAGACTTGGAGAAAGTTGGAGATCTAAAATCTGCAAGGAGATTTGGGAAACATTGCAAGTGTTATTTGGAGGTGTTAAAAACAACAATGGGGAGGCTGAAAATAAGAGTAATAAGAAGAAAAAAAGAGGGCTTATCACAGGCAAGAACCTCAGTTAGAGAAGATCAATACCCCTAGTTTGAATGGTGCAATTAACATATCAAAATATGCAGCTTCAATAGAACCTAATATGCTTCCACGCAAAAAAATTGAAGGTATAACTACAGATGAATCATTTTCAAGCTATGTTCATGACATATTTGATGTTATTCTTGCTTATTCAGACAATTGTGATGATGAATGTGATAAAATAATGCTTCTTCAGGTAGAATATGATTCGACTTTAATGGCTATTGAAAAATTATGTATTGAGGTTGGTAAACTAACAACTACATTCAAGGATGAAGATTTTTTTTTGTAGATCTGTGATGATGAGGAGGCCAAGCTCAAGGAGTAGATTATTAGCTTGAGGACTCAGTTGGAAAATTTAGAAAGAGTTGAAGAAGGAATGAGGAAACAATACAAAGAAAATCAAGATCAATGTTAGAAATTAGAAGCTGAAGTGATCTACGTGAGGAAGCAACTGAAGATGGAGAAGAGCACCATAGTCTTGGAAATTTTACTTGAAAGCCAAAGATCACCATTGGAGAGATCTAGTATTGGTTTTCAAAAGGGAGAGTTCGACTCATGTGTAAGAATAATAACATTGTAGATCCCAAAAGGCCTATAAAAAACAATAACAACAACAAGAGTGGAAGTAACCAAGGTAATAAGCAGCTGATCCAACAACAAATGATAGGAAGAACTCAAGGAGCACCTTCATTCAGAAAATATTTTGCTCTAAGAGAGGATTGTGGTAGATCTATCAAATTTCAAAGGAATCAAAACCCCTTCTTTCCTTTGATGCACGAGGTAGAGTTACATCTGTCACAAGTTTCGTCATGTTGCAACAAATTGTAGGAGCAGAGTGTACAAATCTAGTTAGGAAAGATTGAAGCAGTATGAGCAACCAAGGAGACTGGCCATTGAGTATAATTGTGATTTTAAAGGTTACTGTTACTCATGCAACCTGTTTGGTCATAAGGTAATTCACTGTGCCCTTGGAGGAGAGACATTTTTCATGCAAGACATATATCTAACATGAGAAACTTGAGATTTGGTCCTCTTACTTCATATCTTTTCAATGTGGAGTGTTACGCATGTCATAACATTGTCCATATGGCAAGAGACTGCATGCTTCCTAGTTCTTCAAGCTAAATCCATCAGAAGCAACAGCAAATTCATAGAAGATCTAGTAGAAAATCAGAGAAGAATGAAAAGAAGTAGCACAAGACCATGTGGAGAAAGAAGGTGCAACAATCAGTGAAGTAGTGAGATCAATTCCCGCTACAGTCAATGGTTACCTCATGCATATTCATAATAGACTATAGAGTTTATGAGAGGTGCATAGCCTTAGGGGAAAAGATATGGCAACATGATTAGTTGGTGGATATGAGTAGTATTGAAATGGTATATGTACGAGCTGTAGCAACAACATCTAGATGAGTTCATAAACCTCATGCAGATTCATGTCTGCAAGTTCAACTTGTTGAATAATATAGGGCAATTAGGTGTAGTGTGATTCTTCTTGACTTGATAATAGTTTGTGGAGACTTTTTACTTTTTCTTGTTAGCTTAACATTCTTCTTCTTCTTATTAATGAATGTGTATGTACTTCATCAAATCGCTACCAAAAACATAAGAACAAGAACACAAGATGTTGGCTTTCTGCCAGGTCCAAAACCTCTCTTCTCTTGAGAGGAAAACCCTTTGGTAAGTTTTCTCTTATTGAAGCTTCTTATTGATCAATGCAAAACCCTAAACCCCTGACTAGAATATCCCCCAAGCACAAGTCAAGTCCTTCCTTATGTCTGCACTTCATTCCCTGATACTTAATCTTTCTTCTTTTGGCACTTCACTCCCCGGTACTTCATCCTCCTTCTTCCAGTTGTACATAGACCTTGTTTATGTGAGCTCTATAGATGAGATGCTTCTCTTCTATAATCATTAATATCCTTTACTTATATATATATACTTTCCTTCTTTCAACCAAACGAGCTCATTCTTGAGATGTAGATGTAGGCTCAGTGTGGTTGTACAACAGTCCTAGTTCTTTGCACATGTGGTTGGTTTACTTGTATATTATGCTCCTTTGATCTTCGCCTAGATGAGTCTTTCCTTCACTAGAATAGAAGGCATTATAGGCCTAACTTACTAGCCCAAACAATGATAGATATGGGACTGTTATATTACTGCTATTATGACCACAATGATGACTCTGTTTCTTGCACGTGTGACTGTTTTTCACCCTAAAAATAGTCCTTTTGACTTCGGCCTTGACTTCTCTTTCTTTGCTACACCAGAGTCTCCTCAAACTCGTCTTCTCTTCATCTTTTCTCGACTATCCTTCTTCGCTGATTTCAGAGGTAAGTTCTTGTCATTTGAAGGAGTGGACAACCTCTATATATAGAGGTCTGGCCCTCCTTTAGGCTGACTTGAAGATTGCAGGCCGACTTGAAGATTCTTCATCTTTTTTGCTTCTTGAAGGATGTCATTGCGTGGAGAGGACTTGACTTTGCTTGGAGGCATTCATTTTTACTCTAATACAATTATATGCATATCGTAACATGCCTTTAAGGTCTTCAACATTTTATTTTGACTTTTTGACTCACCTATAACACTTTGACTTGTGCTAGATCTATTTCAGTGAGCAAGAAACTCATTGATAAATATTATAAAAATAATATTTCTTTTCTTGAATAAATACAAATATCAAAAGTACATTTATGAAGACCAAACCTAGTTACATTTCCTTCAACACAACCTACCTATTGGAGGTATATTGAGCTTACGATAAACTATGCATGGTATGAGTTTTGCATGACATTTTCTTCATTGATTTCTCTCAGTTATTTGTAGTAGCTACATATATGTTTCCATGAGTGAAAAGGTACATTTTCAACCATACATATGTATTTCTTCTCATTGACAATTGGTTGAAAAGCATATATACCAGCCATGCATGGATGAATATCATTTATTCAGCCATGCATAGAGGAGCTTGATTGATGTAACAACTATGAAAAGAACTCTTGTATGCATTTGAGAAACCATGTAACTTTCATGTATGATTCATGTTCATTCAGATTGGTGGAGTAGCACTTGTAGCAACCATGTATCTTATTGCATATCATTGTTGATTGAGGAGTTATGGTGGATGTCATGTACTTCAACCATATGTATGTACTTGTCATTGTTGGCATGATGGCTAAGTAGTCTTATTTATGGCATGCATTATAGTGAGTTTATTGCTTCAACCTTGTATGCACTCATGTGTGCAAGTTCAACTTTGCAATCTATCATGTATTGGTGTATTGGTTGAGCGGTTCATAAATTAGAGAGAGTTATGAGTTTTGGTCATGCGTTGGAGAGAAAATTGGGAATAATGTAAAAACCATGCATGTCACATTGTACATCATTAATTTCATCTGCATACTCTCATATGAAGCCTTGTAATATGTTGGTTCAACATTTGGTTGTTGGCAGATATGTTCTAGAGTCAAGAGGGAGAGTCATGGGTCATGTCAAGCATGTGTTGATGTGAGTTGTGCTTGAGTTTTGAGAGCTCTTAAAACCATGTTTGGGCTAATTGGTGTCATGTATTTCTGCCATGTATGGTATTTTTGGAGTCATTATGCAACCATGTAATATCATGTATTTCTTATGGGTAAGTGGTTTAGTCATGTGAGTTATGACCATGCGTGAGAGAGGAGTTATGTTTTAGTAATGTGTTGACTGTTTGGAGGCATCATACAACCATGTATTATCACTCTTGTAGCCATGTAATAGGCCTATGAATCCCTGTACTTTCAATGCATATCATTGGATCACAGTCCTTGGTCAATATGGAGTAGCCTCTTGTATGTGACAAGGAGACATTGGCAATAGTAGATAGGATGTACATCATCTTAGAGAGATGGTAGTAACCCCATTACACGTTTAGGGGGAGCATTTTCAACTTGTGGTTAGCATGGTGTTGGGTATTTCAAGGGGATTACTTCTCCCAGCCCCTCACATATGTTGGCATTGCCATTTTCCATTGATGTCAACGGGGGAGATAATTTAGAGTATCTGGAGATCAACCTCAAAGTTTGGAGATCAGGTTGAGGTTGAGATCAATGCCAAAGAGGGAGCATGTTGGCATTGTATTATTGGAATTGATGTCAAAAATGATTTATTACTGTCTATCTTATTATTAATTTCAACCTAATGCAGGTAGCCCTCATGATATGTGTTGATCCGTTATCATTGGTTTGATGTAGAGATCTTGTTCTGATGTAAAGGTGTTGATCCATGTAGAGGTGTTTGGCCAACTGGGCCTCCATGTCCTTGAATTGATGCACAGGTGTTGATCCATGCAGAGGTTGTTTAGGTGTTTAGGTTTGTTGAGGTGTTTTTGGTGACTTTTTAAGGCTTGGAAAAGTCTTACAAATGATGAAGGAGACATGCCAAGGAAGAGATTCAAGTTTGAACTCAAGATTTATCCTTTTGCGTAGGTTTGGCCATAATTACTGGGAAGACACTGAGTCATAGAAACTGTAGTCTTTTATTCGTTGGGATGCCAATGGTAAGGGTGCATCTATAGTTGATGGGAGTTATTAGTCGTCCCAAAAACTATGCCTGTAGGTGAATTTTCTCCGAATTATGCGTGCACCTCAAATGTTTTTATTGGTTTTTCCAATGATTTTGTTCATGATTTTTAATAAAAAGGGTTGGAAAAGATTAATCATCATATAGAAGGTGATGAAGTAAAAAATGAGGAGGAATAGTCATGGAAATTGATTGCACTTTCCATCAACTATAAAATCCCAGAGTGTGAAGAAGAAATTGTTGGATTGAGAGAGAGTGTATGCTACAAGAGTGTAGAGTTAGAGAGAAAATCAAAGCTTATTCTTGGAGAATATTTCAAAGGATGGTAGAGCTACAATAGATCTACATGGATAATATAATTTTGTTGCAGATTGTGGCTTCCAGTCGCTATTGATAAGGAGATAAGAGACAATGTTGCATCTGCTACAATTTCAGATCATAATTTATAGTACTGATGCATTTGTGTTGCTGGTGTTTTATTGGAGATTTATTTGTTGTAGCTTCAATGTATTGAGTTTTGTATGGCTGCATGAGTTTTTATTATGGATGAATATGTAGATCAATTTGCTATTATGTGCTGCTATAGGGTTTGATTTCGTTGAGCATAATTTGGTTGAGATTGTGTAGCAAAAACATGCAGATTGGTATTTGTTTGCAGGAATTTGATTCAGTTATGTAGATTGTATTCAGTTGATGGGATGATGCATTGTTTGAGGTTGTGTTGCAAAGATTTTGTTGGAGAGATTGTATTCAATGTTTGATGTATGAACAAATGGATGGATTGTGATTCAATGTGTTGTAAAGATTTTATATGTAGGTTTTTGATTGTATTGTATGTGTTTGATTCAATTTTTGATGAACTTATTGTATGATGGGCCATAGTGTGAAAATAGATGAAATGAGGTCCACAAGATGTACTGAAGGTTGGGTATTTTAGTGAGAAAGTGGTGGTTTGCATATTTAGGGTGTAGTGACATCCTCTAGGTGGTGCCCTGAGAATGTGGGAGTGGTGGCTGGGTGAGGCTTATTGGGAGTATTGACTTCTAGCAGGTGGTGCCCTACAATGACGAAGGAGTGGTGGCTTCCAACAGGTGGTGTATTGCAAAGTTCTTCATTGTTATTTTCTAGAGCAAGTAGTGGCTCACATGATTAGCAAGTTGAAGCTTGCACATTGGTGGTGTCTAATGAATCAGATGTAAAAGAAATTTTACATAATAGAAGAGATGATGAAAAAGACTATTTTCCGACTATGGTTTTTACCCTTGTGGTTTCCACCTTATATCTCGTGTCTTGTGTGGACGATTTGTGTGGTTGTGCTTTATTTATCACATGTTGCTTATTTCTTATGCATGTTGCTCATGATTTACATGCTTATGTGTTGATCTGTTAATGTGCCGCTGGTTAAATAATGTGTGATTCAATTAAATTTTAAGAAAGGTTAAAAATTATTCATAAGTCACACTATTGATTCACCCCCATCTAAGTAGTGCTCAAGGTCTGTAACAAATATGAATTTGATAAAATGAGCACTTACTAAACTTGGCATACAACTAATGCTCTTTAAGTGCCTATAACACTATCCTTAGATGTTGTTCATGCTATTCCTTCTATTTTGAATATACCAAGATGTCATCCAAAAATACAATGACAAGGTTATGCAAATAGTTCTTAAAAATGGCATTCATAAGGCACATGAAAACACTTGTTGCATTAGATATCCCAAGTTGTACCACCATGAACTCATAATGATCATATCAACTTTGAAATGATGTCTTATTGTTGTCTTATTTCTTAATCCTTACTTGACGATGCCTCGATCTCAAAATTATTTTGAAAAACACCTTAGCTCCCCTAATTTGATCAAACAAATAATCTATTATTGGCAACGAGTATTTTTTTCTTCAATATTACTTTGTTTAGTTGCCTAAAATAAATACACAACCTTAGTGTACAATCCTTATTTTTAACAAATAGCATTGGGGCACCCCAAGGTGACACACTTGGGCGTATGTACCATTTCTTTAAGAGTTTTTCTAATTGCATTTGTAATTCTCTAAGTTTCATCAAGGTCATCCTTTATGGTCTTTTGGACATCAGGGCAGCTTTAGGGACCAACTCTCTAAAGAAATCAATATCTCTTTTAGGTGGTAACCCTTCAATTTCAATAAATACATATTCAAATTCCTTAAGTAATCGGTGGGCTTCAATGCTTGGTGCCCGATCCTTGGATATCTCCTCCATGTGGTTATATGACATCTTTTTTCTACAGTGGCGCAACTTGAATTTTCCCATGTAATCTTGTTACAAACAAGAAAGAAATCAAGTTCCTTGACCCAAATACAAGATTATTGTTAGTAGATTTGAATGAGAAAATGGTCCCACGATTTGCAAAACTAAACAAAGCATTGGTTGTGCGAGTTGATGGCTATAATATGGTCAATTTCCTTCCACTTGATATTAGAAAACAAAACAATATGCAATATATTATCTCCCATCTCAATCATTGCTAAGGAAATTGAACAAGAAGCCTTAGCTACTCTTATTATGAACAAACTTTGTGGTTTTGGTTCTAATGTTTCTCTCAAGACATTTGAAACTAGTATTGCAATGGAGGTAAACAATTAAGAAGATAAGATAAATTTGTCCAAGTTATACCAAAGAAGACATGCATTCACTTTTTACTGTCAATCTTCTATTGGACTCTAACCATGAAAATTGGTTTGTTTTTCTACAACATTAATTAGAAACCTTGAGTTATACCAAATTGTTTAGATTATGTCCTATAATCATGAAAGCTAGGAAAGCATTTCAAAGTATCTTATGGAGTAGGTTTCATACCTTTTGAAACCAGAATGTATTAACAGGGTATTGCAAATGATAGTGAACAAAGCATTGATGTATTAGTTCCCACTTATATATAGATTAAACATACCCCCATGTTGTAACAATGGAGTAATCCAAGCAACCTTATGTTTTGAAAATGGAGTTACATTATTTGGAAGTTACACATCATTTGGTAGTCTTTTATTATTATTCCCATCTCAAATGTCGATTCTAATTATGAGTAAAAGACAACAAATTTGATAAGGATTTGAAATGAATAGACCATGTGAAGCTAGAAAGACAAACCAAATCACTTTAAATCCCTGCATTGGAATACAAACAAACAACAAGTTTTATATAAAGATGTATGTTTGGAATGTAGAGCTGCTTGTTGTTTGATCTTGTGAGAAACTTGGTTCATGAATTGTTTGTAAAAGGGATAAATACATAAATATTTGAGGAAGAGAAGCATAAGAAACTTTGACTTGAGATCGAGGAGCAGAGAAGATAAGTAATTGTAAAGGAGAAGAAAAATACTAGAAAACACATATAAGGAGGAACTCAAAATTTGAAAACCATGTAAACCAACAAAGTTAATTTTTAATTTATCAAGTAATTGGTGTCTCCTTTCAAGTAGTAGCATGAAAAAGAATAGGTTAGAGCATGTAATAAGAGGGAGTGGGTTCTCCCAGCAAGTTGTAGCTTACAAAAGAGGAGCGAGGCTGAAGCCCCCTGTAGGTAGGAGCCTACAAAAATAATGTAAAAAGTAAGTGGGTGATTGCTTTATGCCACTCTAGCAAAATTATGGGTTTTTTTCCCTTTATGGGTTTCCACTTATAATTGGTGTCTACATGTGTTTCATGAGTTGCTTGTGTATTTTCCTTTAAATTCATGGTTGATTTATAAAAATCTATATAAATATGCTAATTGTTAAAAAAAAGTTAAAAGGATATTAAAATAATTTTAGTTTGGTCATTACTAAAAGACAATATTTATAATTCCCCCGCCCCCTCCCAGTAATTGCCTAGTTTCCAACATTGTCCTCATTTTGTTTCCTTTGTGAAGGTAGTCCCTATACATGTGTTCTCCTTCACAACCTCAACACCTAATGAGTTGAAATATTGGTCTCTTACTCAATGAATTAACCCACTTTGGGTCCATGGGATGGCTTAGTTTGTTGATATGCTTGAGAATTTTTCTTGAAAAATGAAGGTTTGAACTCATTCTTCCTTTTCTCCACCTTGGCTCTATTCTTGTCATTCCAAGTCCTTTGTAAGACTGGTTTAATTTTTCCCCACTCATAAAGGTACTCTGCCTACCTAGATTTAGATTTTCGGTCCATTCTAATCTTAATTTATTTAGGCTACTGTAAAATATGAGTGTTAGTTTTTTGATGTTCCGTTATCGACCTCTCATTATCAAACTTGTAGTTGAGCACCTCCATTTTGAGACTCCTCGTGGTCTCTTCCAAGTATTTATCCTTTGGCCTTTCCATTCCATTCCCATTTGAATTTGTTTTAACATTATCCATGCTAATTTTCATACCTATGACTTCTTCTTCATGGCTATAGGACCCCTAAGCATTTGCCATGATTATGGTCTTGATTTGGTTCTACCCTATAGGCCACCTGCAACCTTCTATTCAATTTATGAGAAATTTCCTATTCCAAACCAAAATGATAGGTTGATAGATGTATTCTCCTCTTCAATAGATTTATATAGATTATCTATTTGTACAAATATAGTTATGAATTGAGAGTTATGGCCTATGAAAATTTTGTCCCATTTAACCGAATTTCCCTTGTTCTATCATAGTAAACAATTGCTAACTTTCTAAACAATTATGTATACAAATTTCAAATTCAACCTCATGGCTATGTTTTGTTGTCCAATCGATTGATATATATTGCTTTAGTGCCCCAATCTAAGCTTTGATTGTAGAGTTATATCTTTTTGAAGTGAATACATATCATATTCTTCCCTTACATTATTTCAGTCATAACCTATTCATACCATATCAATTTTGTGATCGTAATATTTCATTGGAAGCTCTTTCTGTGTTGTTTTATTTAAGATGCAAATAATTTCTATACCATTGATACATGTACTTATCAGGATTTTTCACTACTGTAAACATGTTAGTCAAAAGATCACACTGAGGGGGGGGGGGGTGTGAATCAATGTAATGGAAAACTTATCATTTCAAAACATTTCATCAATAAATCACCATACAAAAATGTACCCTAATAATTTGCATCATAATAATAAATAAAACCATCATCACATCAACACAAGAGGACACAAGGTTTTACGTGGAAACCCTTGCGAGAGACAACCACAATTTTTTTTTCTTCTTCTTCATCAATTCATCAATTCATTTACATAGATTTGTAGGCACCAAAATCCCGGAGACAACCACCCCTAAGATGTGAAAGAAACTACTTGTAATAGTCTACAACTTGATTAAAGCACCAACCTCATAAATGTGCAAGCACCCACTGGCAATAGGTTGCAATCTGATTAAGGTAGCAACCTCAAAAATTTGTAAGCTTTGAATTGCTATAGGCTTCAACTTGATTGAGGAACCAACCTTAGTGGAGGAACCCACCTCCTTTCTCGACTTTGTGTGGATCACTTTTCCCAATATTTCAAACTAGATCCACATGCTCTTAAAAAATGTAGGTCTTCAAAACTCATGTTGTTGTTGTCAAAATGCTGTCATCAACCTATCATATCTTGTTCATGAACCGTATCCAATGATTTCATACCTTATTCATATGTTGTTACAACCTATTCATTAATATGGTCATATAAAACTCTTTCTAGCACTTGTTCTGGCTATATACACAACTCTTACTGCAACTTGCTCATAAGCTCCCAAAACATATAACAATGATTTCGTACATAAAAAATATATCATCAAGGCTTTTCATTCCTTCAAAAATTTTAACAAATGAATCCTGATCATCATGCTTCTTCCAAAATCTAACTTGGCTTTGAAATGTGCCCATAAACCCCTAAAAACCATGTAAAACTATATAAAAAGTCAATCAATCTGGGTGCATTATAAAAAAAGGCATATTACTGGCACTGCAAATGATCTAAAAATCAATGTACTTGATATAGGGTGCAAAGTATCCACTTTCATTTATGTAAATGAGTATACAAATAATCTAAGTTTTAAATCTGCGAATAGGTGAACTTCTTATTTCTAATACAGAGATAGACTGTAGGGGCATTTACTGGATATGTCACCTCTAAAGAGAGGATGAGATACAGAAGCTACCTGGCCCTCTATAGAATCTGCCTAAAGAAATAAGAAGTAAACACTCAGATTCAATTAAAAAAAAGACCTTGCTTGAACTTGACATTATGCAGAATTTTAGCTTGAAAGAGGTGTATGTTTTTTCTTCTGTTTATGTGTTTTAACTTGATTTGTTTCAGCTGATATTAAACATTTATATCAGACATATAAGGCAACAAATAAACATCACACATAACAACAAAATTAATAAGGATTTCACCCCAATCTCGTGGGCTACGTCTCCTACGAGCTCTAGTCAACTAGACTTGACTCTTTGGGACTATGGCTTGAATTATTTTACAAGTTCCACACTCAACTCCAAAAGGTTACTGAATGAACCTATGGGTTTAGAAAAACCATATACATCCCTGTCATGGCTGTCCTCTTTGTGTAGGCATATCTATACTCCCTTGGACTTGATTCTTCAGTAAGTGCAATAAGCTTCCCTGAGATTCTTAATGGCACAAACTCCTTCAAAATGCTTCAAATGTCTCTGAAACCTTTGCTACTATCTCCAGCACATATCTGACATAAACAAATGACTGTTCATTTTCTCAAAATGAGCACTGCATCCCCGATCTAGGCCTTCTCCCATGGTTGGCTTTGGGCTGCCTATAACTTCTCTTCAGCATCTCGGCCTTTAGAAGTCTCCAAATTCTTCTAAAAATACCTTCATTGGATTCAGAAGGTTTCTTATAGTAGAAATATGCTTTTGTTTCACCTTAAATAGATGAACCTAGCCCAGCACAACTCAATCTCTGAAATGGCCCTAGTGGCTCCTGGAACTTCCACGAAGCAAAATCACCTAAAAATGACCACTGTTGGATGTGAAGCATATGCCAATGGTTTCAGAAGGTCGAAAAAACCCAAAATAAATAAAAAAATTCATCCAAAAAGGACTTTCCTAGCCAAAGTTATGGCCATTTACTCCCAACTGCCAGTTGGTCCTAGAAAGACTCCAACTAACTTTAGTTAGAATCTAGATAGGCCTGCTAATTATGGTGGGACCACCACAATTTGGCGCTCTGCCAAATTTTCCACTAGCTAAACCATGCTCTAACTACAGTTTAATTGAATACCATGTGAACGGTTTATGGCTTGGTAGTTCTGCATGGGATTCCGTGCCAACAAATTTTGTTGACCTGCCCTTAACTGCGGGTTAAACCCACACTTTCTGGTAATGTGACCTCATACAGAGACCATTTTTTAAACAATTCACAGTGCCAGAATCAGGAGGACGATCTCTATTCGGTCGTTTAGGTTCGAACCAGTTCTGAGCACTTTCATTTTTTAGCATTTTACAACACTTGGTCCTGAGCTCCTGATCACACCTCCCAAATGAGAAGGCTTTTGGTCCCCAAAAGTTTACTGAAAACTCTAAACTGAATTATACAAAAAATAAAAGAACAAAAATATCCTCTTCTGTTCAACCAAATGAGAAGAAAGATAACCAAACTCTCATGCCTTGCCAACTATTGTCATGGCGAATTTTTGCTGAATACGCCAGGTACTTGTCGAACCCCGACCAAGATTTCTCGCCAGACAAATCTGAAATTTGCAGAAACCAACACTGA
The DNA here is from genome assembly GCA_000404065.3 of Pinus taeda. Lineage (NCBI taxonomy): Eukaryota > Viridiplantae > Streptophyta > Pinopsida > Pinales > Pinaceae > Pinus > Pinus taeda. The sequence goes on along the minus strand of APFE030759302.1, from coordinate 122,606 downwards.
CACTTACTAATGTATGAGCTGAATTCTCCCATTGAATATGCAAGCTTGCCCATGTCACTATACCCGTCAATGGCAACCTCTTTCTCCAAAAGAAATCTGAATGTGACTTAGGCCAATACCCACAACAAACTTCCAAACATGAAGTAGCTGTAGAAGAAGGCTTTTATTGTCTGTAACATGCTAACAACACTGCAAATGCAAATCCCAAACTTCTTGGGATACTTGCTGCAAAAACTTCTCAATCAAGTAAAGACCCATGCTAGAAATTAAGGCCTCTTGCTTGCATGCTTTTCCAGCTCATAGAATTGTGCACTACTTTGCACCAATTCCTTCCCTGCACCAAATGACACCAAAGGTATCTTGTGCAACAAGAAAATCATCAACAACAAGTTGTCTCGAAATATGCTGAACAATGGACTCAACCATCAACATAACAAGTGTGTACACAACCGACACAAGTCGACAAAACATGTGCACCACAATTGACAATGTAAAAGTGTGCTCACAAGCGACACTAGTTGACTAACAACAAGATACATTTACAAACACATATGCATGTATCATGTACAATGAAATATATAAAGTTTGACAAATACACCTACAACATATATGTACAGGTGTAAATTCAACTCTTCTTTGCAAAAACCAATAGGTACATCAACCCAATAAAAACACATATGGGTGACAAGAGCTGAAATGAAAACATTGCTCCATGGCGAGATTTTGCAACAACAAAACAAAAAATGCATACACCCAACATTTGTATGTACAAAAGGAGTACGCCTTACTTTGTCAAGAAGTTCACCCACTTCTTACATAGCCACTTCAATGGAGATTTTTGCTGCTGCAACTTTTCCTCATGTGAAACTTCCCTGTCCACATCAATAATGGAATCTGTGGTTCCTTCTTTGCCAATCTTCTTGTCATCCTGCTGCATGTGTGTACGACGACAGGTTGGATGTAAAATCCAACAATGAGAGACAACATGTCCCTTCTTTTGGCAAAAAGTTCAAATCTTATGGACCTTCTTGGAAGGTAGTCTTTGCTTCATCTGTTCCCTGTATACTTTCTTCCTCATCTAGCATCTCGAAACATGATGATTGGATTGACCACAATATGTACAAGGAAATTTTCTTCCATTAAAGCATGTAAAATTATCATGTCTTGTAGAAACACAATCGAATTGATCATGAGAAGATTTATACCTCTTGTGCTACTTTGCATCTTCATCTTTTTTGCCTCCATGAGGAGATGAACTAGGAGAGGCTTCAGCTTTCAATTGCAAAATAACATCATAGTTCTTGTCTTGAAAACTGCCAAACATTGCATGCTTGCCATAAGCTGCATGTCTACCATCTTCTTGCTACAAAAAAGGCTTAAAGCAATGGCAATACTCTTTGAAACAAATTTTACATGTTTTCCTCATGGAACTTGGAAGAAAAGTTCTCTTTGAATTTGCCTCACACACCTTCATGTCTTTTGAGTCCTCGCCATAAGCTTGCACATAACCCAGTCCAAGATTCTTGGATTGTTCCTCAACAGAAATGGGTTCAATCATGACCTGTGCATACTTTCCTAATCCTTTGCCTTCATAACCCATCTTAATCATGAGCTTGGATCCTATTCCCCTTTTATGCTTTTCGAAAGATCCTACACATCTTTCTGAAGAGGAAATTGAAGACAAATCAGAATGGATTACCTCTATCTCAAGCATGTTCTTGGTCAAGGCCTCTTGGGCTTGCTACAACTGCAGCTCCATATCATGCAATCTTAGAAGAAGTTGTTCTTTGTCCTACTTCATGGCCAACAATTTCTCATGAAGCACCGTGCTTTCTCTTCTATCCTCAAATATGACGTGCACCATATCGTTCAAGATAAGGAATTCACGCTTCATATCCTCATCAAAGAACCTTGTGAAGGAGGAATATTCACTTGATGAAGTTGTCATTATAATGTCAATGAAAAAATTAACATCAACAATTTTCTTAAAGCTTTTCAAAACAAATGGCAAATCTTTTTCAGCCAAATGTCTTTACATCCATCACATTCAAGCAGCCAACAACAAACCAACTCAAGTGGAAATCATGTTCAAGCAGCCATAAACAAATCAACTCAAGTGAACTTCTTGTAGTGATTTTGAGGACCTTTTGGGTAAGGAAAATATCTGCTATTCCTTTTTGTCTTCTGCAAGACTTAGCTAATCAATAGCTATCCCCAAACTTCAGCAAACTCAAACAACATGCGCTTTCCAAAATAGTAAAGCAGTCAATCTTCAACACTGCCTTAAACACCTTTAAAGCTATACAATCAAGCTACCATGATGTCAATCAAGCAAACCAAGTGCTTTGATACCATCCTAATCTGAAAATGGAATGTACTTGATAAAGGGTGCAAGGTATCCATTTTCATTTATGTAAATGAGTGTACAAATACTCCAAGTTTTAAATCTGAAAATAGGTGAACTTCTTATTTCTAATACAGAGATAGACTATAGGGGCATTTACTGGATATGTCACCTCTAAAGAGAGGATGAGATACAGAAACTACCTAGCCCTCTACAGACTCTGCCTAAAGAAATAAGAAGTAAACACTCAGATTCAATTATATAAAAGACCTTTCTTGAACTTGATGTTATGCAGAATTTTAGCTTGAAAGAGGTGTATGTATTTTATTCTGTTTATGTGTTTTCACCAATGTTGTGAAAATCGCGATCGGGATTAAATCAGCACGGGGAATAAATCGGAAACAATCGGAAAAATCGGGAAAAAATCGGAAAAAATCGGGAAAAAATCGTTTGGTAAAAAAATATTCATTTTTTTTCAATTTTTTTAATATCTAAAGTAAAAAGTTTATAAAATCGTGCTGCCCCAACCCCCACGATTTTTTAAGAAAAAATCGCGATTTTTTTTTCCAGTAAAAATCAGCAAAAAAAAATTTAGGCGATTTTTTCATATAAAAATCACGATTTGATCGGCAAGGTCAAAAAATTGCGATTTAATCGCGATTTTCACAACACCGGTTTTAACTTGATTTGTTTCAACTAATATTAAATATATATATCAGACATATAAGGTAGAAAATAAACATCGTACATAACAACAAAATTAATAAGGAGTTCACCCCAATCTCATGGTCTATGTCTCCTGTGAGCTCTAGTCAACTAGACTTGGCTCTTTGGGATTATGGCTTCAATTCTTTTACAAGCTCCACACTCAACTCCGAAAGGTTACTAACTGAACCTATGGGTTTAGAAAAACCATATATATCCCTGTCATGGCTGTCCTCTTTGTGCAGGCAGATATAGGCTCCCTTGGACTTGATTCCTTCAGTAAGTGCACTAAGCCTACCTGAGATTCTTAATGGCACATACTCCTTCAGAATGCTTCAAATGTCTCTGAAACATCTGCTACTATCTCCAACACATATCTGACATAAACGAATGATTGTTCATTTTCTCAAAATGAGCATTGCGTTCTCGATCTAGGCCTTCTCCTATGGTTGGCTCTAGGCTGCCCGGAAATTATCTTCAGCATCTTGGCCTTTAGAAGTCTCCAAATTCTTATGAAAATACCTTCATTGGATTCAGAAGGTTATTTATAGTAGAAATAGGCTTTTGTTTCACCTCAAATAGATGAACCTAGCCCAGCACAACTCAATCTTTGAAATGGCCGTAGTGGCTCTTGGAACTTCCACGAATAAAAATCACCTGTAAATGACCTCTGTTGGCTGTGAAACCTGTGCCAATGGCTTTAGAAGGTCGAAGAGACCCAAAATAAAAAAATAATTCTTCCAAGAAGGACTTTCCTAGACAAAGTTATGACCATTTACTCCCAATTTCCAGTTGGTCCTAAAAAGACTCCAGCTAACTTTAGTTAGAGTCCAGATAGGCCCACCAATTATGGTGGGACTGCCCAAATTTAGCGCTCTGCCAAATTTTCTACCAGCTAAACAGCGCTCTAACTGCAGTTTAAATGAATGCTATGTGAACGTTTTATGGCTTGGCGGTTCTTCATGGGATTGCGTGCCAGCACATTTTGTTGACATGCCCTTAATTGCGTGTTAACTCCACACTTTGTGGTAATGTGACCATGTATTATATAACCAACACATTTTGTTGACTGCCGGTGAGATTTGGGCCACAGTCTTCGGGCCTGGTCCTATGTATAGGGGGCCGGCTTCCTTGGGGCCCCGCCCAAACCGTAATTTAAAACTTAAATAAAATTTATGTCGTAAGCCTTTCAAAGTACCAAAGCGCTGGTGTATTGGTAAGGCATGGCACCTTAATAACAAAGGTTGTTTCAATACTCAGAACTGTCGAAAACTTTAAACATGAGCCAAACATACTTTTTGACGTCATCCAGGCCACGTGGTGGCCTCAGTCCTGGCATGTGGTAGCCTCTTATTTGCTATTCAAAAGGAATATTCCAAGGAATATTCTTAAGAATATTCCATAGAATATTCCAAGGAATATTCTGCAAAATATTCTTTTTTAAGTTTTTTTTGTAACAAATTCAAAAATTAAGGGTTATTGGGTGATTTTGTTTTTGGCATAACTTCCTCATTCGGAGACCATTTTTCGAACCATTCTTTGCATTGGAATTAGGAGGACGAGCTCTATCCGGTCGTTCAGGTTTGAACTAGTTCTGAGCATTTTACGACACTTAGTTCTGAGCTCCTGATCACACCTCCCAAATGAGAAGGATTTTGGTCCCCAAAAGCTTCTGAAAACTCTGAATTTAATTATATAGCAAAGTGAACAAAAATATCCTCTCCGTTCAACCAAATGAGCAGAAAGATAAACAAACTCTCCTACCTTACCAATTGTCATCATGGTGAATTTTTGCTGAATATGCCAAGTACTTGTCAAATCTTGACCAAGCTTTCTCACTAGACAAATATGAAATTTGCAGAAACCAGTAATGACACTTGCTGATTTATGAGCTGAATTCTCCCATTGAATATGCAAGCTTGCCCATGTCACTATATGCATAAATGACGACCTCTTTCTCCAAAAAGAATTTTGAATGTGACTTAGGCCAATACCCACAACAAACTTCCAAACATGAAGTAGCTGTAGAAGAAGGCTTTTACCATCTGTAGCATGTTGAAAGCATTGCAAATTATCATCCCAAAATTCTTGGGATACTTGCTGCAAAAATTTCTCAGTCAAGTAAAGACCCATGCTAGAATTTAAGGCCTTTTGCTTGCATGCTTTTCCAGCTCACAGAATTGTGCACTGCTTTGCACCAATTCCTGCACTGCACCAAATGGCACCAAAGGTATCTTGTGCAACAAGACAATCATCAACAAGAAGTTGTCCTGAAATATGCTGAGCAATGGACTCAACCATTAACATAGCAAGTGTGTACACAACCGACACAAGTTGAAAAAACATGTGCACCACAATCGACAATGTAAAAGTGTGCTCACAAGCGACACTAGTCGACTAACAACAAGATACATTTACAAACACATGTGCATGTATCATGTACAATGAACTATATACAATTCAACAAATACACCTACAAAATCTATGTACAGGTGTAACTTCAACTCTTCTTTGCAAAAACCAACAGGTACATCAACCCAATAAAAACACATATGGGTGACAAGAGCTGAAATGAAAACATTGCTCCATGGCGAGATTTTGCAACAACAAAACAAAACATGCATACATCCAACGTTTGTATGTACAAAAGGAGTACATCTTACTTTGTCAAGAAGTCCACCCACTTCTTACCAAGCCACTTCAATGGCGATTTTTGCTGCTGCAAATTTTCCTCATGTGAAACTTCCCTGTCCTCCTTCGCCAATCTTCTTGTCATCCTACTGCATGTGTGTGGGATGACAGGTTGGATGTAAAATCCAACAATGAGAGACAACATGTCCCTTATTTTGGCAAAAAGTGCAAATCTTATGCACCTTCATGGAAGGTAGTGTTTGCTTCATCTGTTCCCTGTATGATTTCTTCCTCATCTAGCATCTCGAAAGATGATGATTGAATTGACCACAATATGTACAAGGAAACTTTCTTCCATTAAAGCATGCAAAATTATCATGCCTTGCAGAAACACAATCAAATTGATCATGAGAAGATTTATACCTCTTGTGCTGCTTTGCATGTTCATCTTTTTTGCCTCCATGCGAATATGAACTAGGAGAGGCTTCAACTTTCAATTGCAAACTAACATCATAGTTCTTGTCTTGAAAACTACCAAACATTGCATGCTTGCCATAAGCTGCATGTCTACCATCTTTCTGCTACAAAAAATGCTTAAAGCAATGATAATCCTGTTTGAAACAAATTTGACATATTTGCCTCATGGAACTTGGAACAAAAGTTCTCTTTGAATTTGCCTCACATGCCTTCATGGCTTTTGAGTCCTCCCCATAAGCTTGCACATAACCCAGTCCAAGATTCTTGGATCATTCCTCAACAAAAGTGGGTTTAATCATGTCCTGTGTATGCTTTCCTAATCCTTTGCCTTCATAACTCATCTTAATCATGAGCTTGGATCCTATTCCCCTTGTATGCTTTTTGAAAGATCCTACACATATTTTTGAAGAGGAAATTGAAGACAAATGAGAATGGATTACCTCTTTCTCAAGCATGTTCTTGGTAAAAGCCTCTTGGGCTTGCTGCAGCTGCAACTCCATATCATGAAATCTTAGAAGAAGTTGTTCCTTGTCCTACTTCATGGCCAACAATTTCTCACGAAGCACCATGCTTTCTCTTTTATCCTCAAATATGATCTACACCATATCCTTCAAGATAAGGAATTCACGCTTCATATCTTCATCAAAGAACCTTGTGAAGGAGGAACCTTCACTTGATGAAGTTGTCATTATAATGTCAATGAAAAAATTAACATCAAAAATGTTCTTAAAGCTTTTCAAAACAAATTACAAAGCTTTTCACCCAAATGTCTTTACAACCATCACATTCAAGTAACCAACAACAAACCAACTCAAGTGGAAATCATGTTCAAGCAGCCATCAACAAATCAACTCAACTGAAATTCATGTAGTGATTTTGAGGACCTTTGGGGTAAGGAAAATATCTGCTATTCATTTTTGTCTTCTCCAAGACTTAGCTAATCAATATCTATCCCCAAACTTCAACAAACTCAAACAACATGCTGTTTGCAAAATAGTAAAGCAGTCAATCTTCAACACTGCTTTAAACACCTTTCAAGCTATACAATCAAGATATTGTGATGTTAATCAAGCAAACCAATTTCTCTGATACCATCCTGATCTGAAAATGGAATGTACTTGATAAAGGGTGCAAGGTATCCATTTTCATTTATGTAAATGAGTGTACAAATACTCCAAGATTTAAATATGCAAATAGGTGAACTTCTTAGGGGCATTTACTGGATATGTCACCTCTAAAGAGAGGATGAGATCCAAAAGTTACCTATCCCTCTAAAGACTTACCTAAAGAAATAATAAGTAAACATTTAGATTAAATTAAAAAAAATACCTTGGTTGAACTTGACGTTATGCAGAATTTTAGCTTGAAAGAGGTGTATGTCTTTTCTTCTGTTTATGTGTTTTAACTTGATTTGTTTTAGCCGATATTAAACATATATATTAGACATATAAGGCAGCAAATAAACATCAGACATAACATCAAAATTAATGAGTTCACCCCAATCTTGTGAGCTACGTCTCCTGTGAGCTCTAGTCAACTAGACTTGGCTCTTTGGGATTATGGATTGAATTCTTTTACAAGTTCCACACTCAACTACAAAAGGTTACTAAATGAACCTATGGGTTTAGAAAAACCATATACATCCCTGTCATGGCTATCGTCTTTGTGTAGGCAGATCTAGGCTCCCTTGGACTTGATTCCTTTAGTAAGTGCACAAAGCTTCCCTGAGCTTCTTAATGGCACAAACTCCTTCAGAAAGACTCAAATGTCTCTGAAACCTCTGCTACTATCTCCAGCACATATTTTACATAAACAAATGACTGTTCATTTTATCAAAATGAGCACTGCATCCTCGATCTAGGCATTCTCCCATGGTTGGCTCTAGGCTGATTGGAACTTCTCTTTAGCATCTTGGCCTTTAGAGTCTCCAGATGCTTCTGAAAGACACCTTCATTGGATTTAGAAGGTTGCTTACAGCAGAAATAGGCTTTTTTTTCACCTCAAACAGATAAACCTAGCGCAGTACAACTCAATCTCTGAAATGGCCCTGGTGGCTCCTGAAACTTCCAACGAATATTCTGCAAAATATTCTTTTAATTTTAATTTTTTGAAACAAATTCAAAAATTAACGGTTATTAGGAAATTTTGTTTTTGGCATAACTTCCTCATACAGAGACCATTTTTTGAACCATTCACGACATTGAAATCAAGAGGACGAGCTCTATCCGGTCATTCAGGTTCGAACTAGTTTTGAGAACTTTCATTTCTGAGCATTTTACGACACTTGGTCCTGAGCTCCTAACCACACCTCCCAAATGAGAAGGCTTTTGGTCCCCAAAATCTTACTGAAAACTCTGAACTGAATTATATAGCAAATGAAAGAACAAAAATATCCTCTTCTGTTCAGCCAAATGAGTAAAAAGATAACCAAACTCTCGTGCCTTGCCAATTGTCGTCATGGAAATCTTTTACTGAATACGCCAAGTACTTGTCAAATCCCGACCAAGCTTTCTCGCCAGACAAATCTGAAATTTGCAGAAACCAGTAATGACACTTGTTGATGTATGAGCTGAATTCTCCCATTGAATATGCAGGCTTTCCCATGTCACTATACCCATCAATGGTGACCTCTTTCTCCAAAAATAAATCTGAATGTGACTTAGGCCAATACCCACAAAAAACTTCCAAACATGAAGTAGCTGTAGAAGAAGGCTTTCACCATCTGTAGCATGCTGAAAGCACTGCAAATGCTCATCCCAAAATTCTTGGGATACTTGCTCCAAAAACTTCTCAATCAAGTAAAGAACCATGCTAAAATTTAAGGCCTCTTGCTTGCATGCTTTTCCAGCTTATAGAATTGTGCAATGCTTTGCACTAATTCCTTCCTTTCACGAAATGGAACCAAAGGTATCTTGTGTAACAAGATAATCATCAGCAAGAAGTTGTCCTGAAATATGCTGAACAATGGACTCAACCATCAACATAACAAGTGTGTACACAATCGACACAAGTTGACAAAACATGTGCACCACAATCAACAATGTAAAGGTGTGCTCACAAGTGACACTGGTCAACTAACAAAAAGATACATTTACAAACACATGTGCATGTATCATGTACAATGAACTATATATAGTTCAACAAATACACCTACAACATCTATGTACAGGTGTAGCTTCAACTCTTCTTTGCAAAAACCAACTTGTACATCAACCCAATAAAAACACATATGGGTGAGAAGAGATGAAATGAAAAAATTGCTCCATGGCGAGATTTTGCAACAAAAAAACAAAACATGCATACATCCAGTGTTTGTATGTACAAAAGGAGTACATCTTACTGTGTCAAGAAGTCCACCCACTTCTTACCAAGCCACTTCAATGGTGATTTTTGTTGCTGCAACTATTCCTCATGTGAAACTTCCCTGTCCACATCAATAATGGAATCTGTGGTTCCTCCTTTGCCAATATTCTTGTCATCCTGCTGCATGTGTATCCGATGACAGGTTGGATGTAAAATCCAACAATGAGAGACAACATGTCCCTTATTTTGGCAAACAGTGCAAATATTATGCACCTTCTTGGAAGTTAGTCTTTGCTTCATCTGTTCCCTGTATGATTTCTTCCTCATCCAACATCTTGAAACATGATGATTGAATTGACCACAATATGTAAAAGGAAACTTTTTTCCATTAAAGCATGTAAAATTATCATGCCTTGCAGAAACACAATTGAATTGATCATGAGAAGATTTATACCTCTTGTGCTGCTTTGCATGTTCATCTTTTTTGCCTCCATGAGGAGATGAACTAGGAGAGGCTTCAGCTTTCAATTGCAGACTAACATCATAGTTCTTGTCTTGAAAACTGCCAAACATTGCATGCTTGCCATAAGCTACATGTCTACCATCTTCTTGCTATAGAAAAGGCTTAAAGCAATGGAAATCCTCTTTGAAACAAATTTGACATATTTGCCTCATGGAACTTGGAACAAAAGTTCTATTTGAATTTGCCTCACATGCCTTCATGGCTTTTGAGTCCTCGCCATAAGCTTGCACATAACCCAGTCCAAGATTCTTGGATCGTTCCTCGAGAGAAATGGGTTCAATAATGCCCTATGCATGCTTTCCTAATCCATTGCCTTCATAACCCATCTTAATCATGAGCTTGGATCCTATTCCACTTGTATGCTTTTCGAAAGATCCTACACATCTTTCTGAAGAGGAAATTGAAGACAAATCAGAATGGATTACCTCTTTCTCAAGCATGTTCGTGGTCAAAGCCTCTTGGGCTTGCTGCAGCTACAACTCCATATCATGCAATCTTAGAAGAATTTCTTCCTTCTCTTGATTCATGGCCAATAATTTCTCATGAAGCACCATGCTTTCTCTTTTGTCCTCAAACAGGATCTGCACCATATCCTTCAAGATAAGGAATTCACACTTCATATCCTCATCAAATAAACTTGTGAAGGAGGAATCTTCACTTGATGAAGTTTTCATTATAATGCTAATGAAAAAATTAACATCAACAATGTTCTTAAATATTTAAAAAAAAAATGACAAAGCTTTTTCACCCAAATGTCTTTACAACCATCACATTCAAGCAGCCAATAACAAACCAACTCAAGTGGAAATCATGTTCAAGCAGCCATCAGCAAATCAACTCAAGTGAAATTCTTGTAGTGATTTTGAGGACCTTTGGGGTAAGGAAAATATCTCTTATTCCTTTTTGTCTTCTCCAAGACTTAGCTAATCAATAGCTATCCCCAAACTTCAACAAACTCAAACAACATGCAGTTTGCAAAATAGTAAAGCAGTCAATCTTCAACACTGCTTTAAACACCTTTCAAGCTACACAATCAAGCTATTGTGATGTCAATCAAGCAAACCACGTGCTCTGATACCATCCTGATCTGAAAATGGAATGTACTTGATAAAGGGTTTAAGGTATCCATTTCCATTTATGTAAATGAGTGTACAAATACTCCAAGTTTTAAATCTGCAAATAGGCGAACTTCTTATTTCTAATACATAGATAAACTGTAGGGGCATTTATTGGATATGTCACCTCTAAAGAGAGGATGACATCTAGAAGCTAGCTGGCCCTCTATAGAATCTTCCTAAAGAAATAAGAAGCAAACACTCAGATTCAATTAAAAACAAGACCTTGCTTGAACTTGACGTTATGCTGAATTTTAGCTTGAAAGAGGTGTATGTATTTTTTTTTTGTTTATGTGTTTTAACTTCATTTGTTTTAGCTGATATTAAACATATATATCAGACATATAAGGCAACAAATAAACATCACACATAACAACAAAATTAATTAGGAGTTCACCCCAATCTCAAGGGCTACGTCTCCTGTGAGCTCTAGTCAACTAGACTTGGCTCTTTGGGATTACGGATTGAATTCTTTTACAAGTTCCACACTCAACTCCAAAAGGTTACTGACTAAACCTATGGGTTTAGAAAAACCATATACATCCCTGTCATGGCTGTTCTCTTTGTGCAAGCAGATCTAGGCTCCTTTGGACTTGATTCCTTTAGTAAGTGCAGTGAGCTTCCCTGATCTTCTTAATGGCACAAACTCCTTTAGAATGATTCAAATGTCTCTAAAACCTCTACTACTATCTCTAGCACATATCTGACATAAACAAATGACTGTTCATTTTCTCAAAATGAGCATTGCATCCCCAATCTAGGCCTTCTCTCATGGTTGGCTCTAGGCTACCTGGAACTTCTCTTCAGCATCTTAGCCTTTAGATATCTCCAAATTCTTCTGAAAATAGCTTCATTGGATTTAGAAGGTTCCTTACAATAGAAATATGCTTTTGTTTCACCTCAAACAGATGAAACTAACCCAACACAACTCAATCTTTGAAATGGATGTAGTGGCTCCTAAAACTTCCATGAAGCAAAATCACTTGCAAATGACCTTTGTTGGCTGTGAAACCTATGCCAATGGCTTCAGAAGGTCGAATAGACACAAAATAAAAAAATAATTTCTCCAGAAAGGACTTTCCTAGCCAAAGTTATGGCCATTTACTCCCAACTGCCAGTTGGTCCTAGAAAGACTCTAGCGAACTTTAGTTAGAGTCCAGATAGGCCCACCAATTATGGTGGGACTGCCCAAATTTGGTGCTCTGCCAAATTTTACGCCAGCTAAACCGCGCTCTAACTGCAGTTTAATTGAATGCCATGTGAATGGTTTATGGCTTGGCGGTTCTGCATGGGATTGTGTGCCAACACATTTTGTTGACCTGACATTAACTGCGTGTTAACCCTGCACTTTGTGGTAATGTGACCACGTATTATATAACCAACACATTTTATTGACCGTTAGTGAGGTTTGTGCCATGGTCTTCGGGCCTGGTCCAATGTATAGGGGGCTAGCCCCCTTCAGGCCCTTCCCAAACCATAATTTAAAACATAAATAAAATTTATGTCATAAGCCTTTCAATGTTCCAAAGCACTGGTGTATTGGTAAGGCATGGAACTATTATAACGAAGGTCATGGGTTCAATACTTAGAACTGCCAAAAATGTTAGACATGCACCCAACATACTTGTTGATGTCATCTAGGCCACGTAGCGGCCTCCAGGGCTACCATATGGCACCCTCTTATTTGCTGCCCAAACAGAATATTCCTTAGAATATTTCAAGGAATATTCCTTAAAATATTCCAAGGAATATTCAAGAATATTCCTTAGAATATTCCAAGGAATATTCTACAGAATATATATATATATATATATATATATATATATAATATATATTTTTTTTATTTTTATTTTTTGAAACAAATTCAAAAATTAAGGGTTATTGGGCGATTTTGTTTTTGGCATAACCTCCTCAGATGGAGACCATTTTTGGAACTGTTCATGGCACTGGAATCAGGAGGATGAGCTCTATCTAGTCATTCATGTTCAAACTAGTTCTGAGCACTTTCATTTTTGAGCTTTTTATGACACTTGGTCCTAAGCACCTGATCACACCTCCCAAATGAGAAGGCTTTTGGACCCCAAAAGCTTACTGAAAACTTTGAATTGAATTATATAGCAAATGAGAGAACAAAAATATCCTCTTCCATTTAGCCAAATGAGCAGAAAGATAACCAAACTCTCCTGCCTTCCCAACTGTCGTCATGGCGAATTTTTGCTGAATACGCCAAGTACTTGTCAAATCCTGACCAAGCTTTCTCGCCAGACAAATTTGAAATTTGCAGAAACCAACAATGACACTTGCTGATGTATGAGCTGAATTCTCCCACTGAATATGCAGGCTTGCCCATGTCAGTATACCCATCAATGGTGACCTCTTTCTCCAAAAAGAAATATGAATGTGACTTAGGCCAATACCCACAACAAACTTCCAAACATGAAGTAGTTGTAGAAGAAGGCTTTTACCGTCTGTAGCATGCTGAAAGCACTGCAAATTCTCATCCCAAACTTCTTGGGATACTTGCTGCAAAACTTCTCAATCAAGTAAAGATCCATGCTGGAATTTAAGGCCTCTTGCTTGCATGCTTTTCCAGCTCATAGAATTGTGCACTGCTTTGCACCAATTCCTTCCCTGCACCAAATGACACCAAAGGTATCATGTGCAACAAGACAATCATCAACAACAAGTTGTCCTAAAATATGCTGAACAATGGACTCAACCATCAACATAACAAGTGTGTACACAACCGACACAAGTCGACAAAACATGCACACCACAAGCAACAATGTAAAAGTGTGCTCACAAGCCACACTAGTTGACTAACAACAAGATACATTTACAAACACATATGCATGTATCATTTACAATGAACTATATACAGTTCGACAAATACACCTACAACATCTATGTACAGGTGTAACTTCAACTCTTCTTTGCAAAAACCAACAGGTAAATAAACCCAATAAAAACACATATGGGTGAGAAAGGCTGAAATGAAAACATTACTCCATGGCGAGATTTTGCAACAACAAAAGAAAACATGCATACATCCAACGTTTGTATGTACAAAAGGAGTATGTCTTACTATGTCAAGAAGTCCACCCACTTCTTACCAAGCCACTTCAATGGTGATTTTTGCTGCTGCAACCTTTCCTCATGTGAAACTTCCTTGTCCACATCAATAATGGAATATGTGCTTCCTCCTCCGCCAATCTTCTTGTCATCCCGTTGCATGTGTGTAGGACAACAGGTTGGATGTAAAATCCAACAATGAGAGACAATATGTCCCTTCTTTTGGAAAAAAGTGCAAACCTTATGCACCTTCTTGGAAGAGTCCTTGCTTCATCTGTTCCCTATATGCTTTCTTCCTCATCCAGCATCTCGAAACATGATGATTGAATTGACCACAATATGTACAAGGAAAATTTCTTCCTTTAAAGCATGCGAAATTATCATGCCTTGTAGAAACACAATCGAATTGGTCATGAGAAGATTTATACCTCTTGTGCTGCTTTGCATGTTCATCCTTTTTGCCTTCATGATGAGATGAACTAGGAGAGGCTTCAGCTTTCAATTGAAAACTAACATCATAGTTCTTTTCTTGAAAACTGCCGCACATTGCATGCTTGCCAAAAGTTGCATGTCTACCATCTTCTTGCTGCAAAAAAGGCTTAAAGCAATAGCAATCCTATTTGAAACAAATTTGACATATTTTCCTCATGGAACTTGGAACAAAATTTCTCTTTGAATTTGCCTCACATGCCTTCATGGCTTTTGAGTCCTTGCCATAAGCTTGCACATAACCTAGTCCAAGATTCTTGGATTTTTCCTCAATAGAAATGGGTTCAATCATGCCGCATGCATGCTTTCCTAATCCTTTGCCTTCATAACCCATATTAATCATGAGCTTGGATCCTATTCCCCTTGTATGCTTTTCGAAATATCTTACACATCTTTCTGAAGAGGAAATTGAAGACAAATCAGAATGGATTACCTATTTCTAAAGCATGTTCTTGGTCAAAGCCTCTTGGGCTTGCTGCAACTGTAGCTCCACATCATGCAATCTTAGAAGAATTTCTTCCTTCTCTTGCTTCATGGCCAACAATTTCTCATGAAGCACCATGATTTCTCTTCTATCCTCAAGCAGGATCTGCACCATATCCTTCAAGTTAAGGAATTCACGCTTCATATCCTCATCAAAGAAACTTGTGAAGGAGGAATCTTCACTTGATGAAGTTTTCATTATAATGTCAATGAACAAATTAACATAAAAAATGTTCTTAAAGATTTTCAAAACAAATGACAAAGCTTTTTCACCCAAATGTCTTTACAACCATCACATTCAAGCAGCAAACAACAAACCAACTCAAGTGGAAATCATGTTCAAGCAGCCATCAACAAATCAACTCAAGTGAAATTATTGTAGTGATTTTGAGGACCTTTGGGGTAAGGAAAGTATCTCTTCTTCCTTTGTCTTCTCCAAGACTTAGCTAATCAATAGTTATCCCCAAAATTCAGCAAACTCAAACAACATGCAGTTTGCAAACTAGTAAAGCAATCAATCTTCAACACTGCTTTAAACACCTTTCAAGCTACACAATCAAGCTACTGTGATGTCAATCAAGTAAACCACGTGCTTTGATCCATCCCAATCTGAAAATGGAATGTACTTGATAAAGGGTTCAAGGTATCCATTTTCATTTATGTATATGAGTGTACAAATACTCCAAGTTTTAAATATGCAAATAGGTGAACTTCTTATTTCTAATACATAGATAAATTGTAGGGGCATTCATTGGATATGTCACCTCTAAAGAGAGGATGAGATCTAGAAGCTACCTGGCCCTCTACAAAATATTGCTAAAGAAATAAGAAGTAAACACTCAGATTCAATTAAAAAAAGACCTTGCTTGAACTTGACGTTATGCAGAATTTTCGCTTGAAAGAGGTGTATGTATTTTCTTCTGTTTATGTGTTTTAACTTCATTTGTTTCAGCTGATATTAAACATATGTATCAGACATATAAGGCAGAAAATAAACATCACACATAACAACAAAATTAATTAGGAGTTCACACCAATCTCATGGGCTATGTCTCCTGTGATCTCTAGTCAACTAGACTTGGCTCTTTGGGATTATGGATTGAATTCTTTCACAAGTTCCACACTCAACTCCAAAAGGTTACTGATTGAACCTATGGGTTTAGAAAAACCATATACATCCCTGTCATGGCTATTCTTTTTATGCAAGCAGATCTAGGCTCCTTTGGACTTGATTCCTTTAGTAAGTGTAGTGAGCTTCCCTGAGCTTCTTAATGGCAGAAACTCCTTTAGAATGCTTCAAATGTCTCTGAAACCTCTGCTACTATCTCCAACACATATATGACATAAACAAATGACTGTTCATTTTCTCAAAATGAGCACTGCATCCTCGATCTAGGCCTGCTCTCATGGTTGGCTCTAGGCTACCTGGAACTTCTCTTCAGCATCTTAGCCTTTAGATATCTCCAAATGCTTCTGAAAATAGCTTCATTGGATTTAGAAGGTTCCTTACAATAGAAATAGGCTTTTGTTTCACCTCAAATAGATGAAACTAGCGAGCATAGCTCAATCTTTGAAATGGCTGTAGTGGCTCCTAGAACTTCCACGAAGCAAAATCACTTGCAAATGAACTCTGTTGGCTATGAAACCTATGCCAATGGTTTCAGAAGGTCGAATAGACATAAAATAAATTTTTTTTTTTCCTCCAAAAAGGACTTTCCTAGCCAAAGTTATGGCCATTTACTCCCAACTGCCAGTTGGTCCTAGAAAGACTCCAACGAACTTTAGTTAGAGTCCAGATAGGCCTGCCAATTATGGCGGGACTGCCCTAATTTGTCGCTCTGCCAAATTTTCCGCCAGCTAAACCACGCTCTAACTGCAGTTTAATTGAATGCCATGTGAATGGTTTATGGCTTGGCGATTCTGCATGGGATTGTGTGCCAGCACATTTTGTTGACCTGACGTTAACTGCGTGTTAACCCCGCACTTTGTGGTAATGTGACCATGTATTATATAACCAACACATTTTATTAACCGTTAGTGAGGTTTGTGCCATGGTCTTCAGGCTTGGTCCTATGTATAGGGGGCTAGTCCCCTTCAGGCCCTGCCCAAACCATAATTTAAAACATAAATAAACTTTATGTCGTAAGCCTTTCAATGTTCCAAAACGCTGGTGTATTGGTAAGGCATGGCACTATTATAACGGAGGTCATGGGTTCAATACTTAGAACTGCCAAAAATGTTAGACATGCACCCAACATACTTGCTGACATCATCTACGCCACGTAGCGGCCTCCGGGCCTACCACGTGGTAGCCTCTTATCTGCTGCCCAAAAGGAATATTCCTTAGAATATTTTGCAGAATATTCCAAGGAATATTCCTTAGAATATTCCTTAAAATATTCAAAGGAATATTCCAAGGAATATTCAAGAATATTCTCTAAAATATTCCAAGGAATATTCAAGAATATTCCCTAAAATATTCCAAGGAATATTTTGCAGAATATATATATACTTTTTAAAATTCTTTTTTGAAACAAATTAAAAAATTAAGGGTTATTGGGCAATTTTGTTTGTGGCATAACTTCCTCATATGGAGACCATTTTTTGAACCGTTTATGGCGCTGGAATTAGGAGGATGAGCTCTATCTAGTCATTCAGGTTCAAACTAGTTTTGAGCACTTTCATTTTTGAGCTTTTTAGAACACTTGGTCCTAAGCACTTGATCACACCTCCCAAATGAGAAGGCTTTTGGTCCCCAAAAGCTTACTGAAAACTTTGAACTGAATTATATAGAAAATGAGAGAACAAAAATATCCTCTTCCCTTCAGCCAAATGAGTAGAAAGATAACCAAACTCTCTTGCCTTGCCAACTGTCGTCATGGTGAATTTTTGCTGAATACGCCAAGTACTTGTCAAATCCTGACCAAGCTTTCTCGCCAGACAAATCTGAAATTTGCAGAAACTAGCAATGAAACTTGCTGATGTATAAGCTGAATTCTCCCACTGAATATGCATGTTTTCCCATGGCAGTATACCCATCAATGGTGACCTCTTTCCCCAAAAAGAAATATGAATGTGACTTAGGCCAATACCCACAACAAACTTCCAAACATGAAGTAGCTGTAGAAGAAGGATTTCACCGTCTGTAGCATGCTGAAAGCACTACAAATTCTCATCCCAAACTTCTTGGGATACTTGCTGCAAAACTTCTCAATCAAGTAAAGACCCATGTTGGAATTTAAGGCCTCTTGCTTGCATGCTTTTCCAGCTCATAGAATTGTGCACTGCTTTGCACCAATTCCTTCCCTTCACCAAATGACACCAAAGGTATCTTGTGCAACAAGACAATCATCAACAACAATTTGTCCTGAAATATGTTGAACAATGGACTCAACCATCAACATAACAAGTGTGTACACAACCGACACAAGTCGACAAAACATGTGCACCACAATCGACAATGTAAAAGTGTGCTCACAAGTGACACTAGTTGGCTAACAATAAGATACATTTACAAACACATATGCATGTATCATGTACAATGAACTATATACAATTTGACAAGTACACCTACAACATCTATGTACAGGTGTAAATTCAACTCTTCTTTGCAAAAACAGCCATGTACATCAACCCAATAAAAACACATATGGGTGAGAAAAGCTGAAATGAAAACATTGTTGCATGGCAAGATTTTGCAACAACAAAAGAAAACATGCATACATCCAACATTTGTATGTACAAAAGGAGTACGTCTTACTATGTCAAGAAGTCTACCCACTTCTTACCAAGCCACTTCAATGGTGATTTTTGCTGCTGCAACTTTTCCTCATGTGAAACTTCCCTGTCCACATCAATAATGGAATATGGGGTTCCTTCTTCGCCAATCTTCTTGTCATCCTGTTGCATGTGCGTAGGACGACAGGTTGGATGTAAAATCCAATAATGAGAGACAATATGTCCCTTATTTTGGCAAAAAGTGCAAATCTTCTGCACCTTCTTGGAAGAGTCCTTGCTTCATCTGTTCCCTGTATGCTTTCTTCCTCATCCAGCATCTCGAAACATGATGATTGAATTGACCACAATATGTACAAGGAAAATTTCTTCCATTAAAGCATGCAAAATTATCATGCCTTGCAGAAACACAATCGAATTGATCATGAGAAGATTTATACCTCTTGTGCTGCTTTTCATGTTCATATTTTTTGTCTCCATGAGGAGATGAACTAGGAGAGGCTTCATCTTTCAATTGCAAACTAACATCATAGTTCTTATCTTGAAAACTGCTGAACATTGCATGCTTGCCAAAAGCTGCATGTCTACCATCTTCTTGCTGAAAAAAAGGCTTAAAGCAATAGCAATCCTCTTTGAAACAAATTTGACATATTTGCCTCATGCAACTTGGAACAAAAGTTCTCTTTAAATTTGCCTCACATGCCTTCATGGCTTTTGAGTCCTTGCCATAAGCTTGCACATAACCTAGTCCAAGATTCTTGGATTGTTCCTTAATAGAAATGGGTTCAATCATGCCCCGTGCATTCTTTCCTAATCCTTTGCCTTCATAACCCATCTTAATCATGATCTTGGATCCTATTCCCCTTGTATGCTTTTTGAAAGATCATTCACATCTTTCTGAAGAGGAAATTGAAGACAAATCAAAATGGATTACCTCTTTCTCAAGCATGTTCTTGGTCAAAGCCTCTTGGGATTGTTGCAGCTGCAGCTCCATGTCATGCAATCTTAGAAGAATTTCCTCCTTCTCTTGCTTCATGGCAAACAATTTCTCATGAAGCACTGTGCTTTCTCTTCTATCCTGAAGCAGGATCTACACCATATCCTTCAAGATAAGGAATTCACGCTTCATATCCTCATCAAAGAAACTTGTGAAGGAGGAATCTTCACTTGATGAAGTTTTCATTATAATGTCAATGAAAAAATTAACATAAACAATTTTCTTAAAGCTTTTCAAAATAAATGACAAAGCTTTTTCACCCAAATGTCTTTACAACCATCACATTCAAGCAGCGAACAACAAACCAACTCAAGTGGAAATCATGTTCGAGAAGCCATCAACAAATCAATTGAAGTGAAATTATTGTAGTGATTTTGAGGACCTTTGGGGTAAGGAAAATATCTCTTATTCCATTTTGTCTTCTCCAAGACTTAGCTAATCAATAGCTATCCCCAAACTTCAGCAAACTCAAACAACATGCAGTTTGCAAAATAGTAAAGCAGTCAATCTTCAACACTGCTTTAAACAACTTTCAAGCCTTACAATCAAGCTACTGTGATGTCAATCAAGCAAACCAAGTTCTCTGATACCATCCTAATCTGAAAATGGAATGTACTTGATAAAGGGTGCAAGGTATCCATTTTCATTTATGTAAATGAGTGTACAAATACTCCAAGTTTTAAATCTACAAATAGGTGAACTTCTTATTTCTAATATAGAGATAGACTGTAGCGGCATTTACTGGATATGTCACCTCTAAAGAGAGGATGAGATCCAGAAGCGACCTGGCCCTCTACAGAGTTTGCCTAAAGAAATAAGAAGTAAACACTCAGATTCAATTAAAAGAAAGACCTTGCTCGAACTTGACGTTATGTGGAATTTTAGCTTGAAATAGGTGTATGTCTTTTCTTTTGTTTATGTGTTTTAACTTGATTTGTTTCAGCTTATATTAAACATATATTTCAAACATATAAGGCAGCAAATAAAAATCACACGTAACATCAAAATTAATAAGGTGTTCACCCCAATCTCGTGGGCTATGTCTCCTGTGAGCTATAGTCAACTAGACTTGGCTCTTTGGGATTATGGCTTGAATTATTTTACAAGTTCCACACTCAACTCCAAAAGGTTACTGAAAGAACCTATGGGTTTAGAAAAACCATATACATCTCTGTCATGGCTATCCTCTTTGTGCAGACAGATCTATGCTCCCTTGGACTTGATTCTTCAGTAAGTGCAATAAGCTTCCCTAAGCTTCTTAATGGCACAAACTCCTTCAGAATGCTTCAAATGTCTTTGAAACCTTTGCTATTGTCTCCAGCACATATCTAACATAAACAAATGACTGTTCATTTTCTCAAAATGAGCACTGCATCCCCGATCTAGGCCTTCTCCCATGGTTGGCTTTGGGTTGCCTGGAACTTCTCTTCAGCATCTCGGTCTTTAGAAGTCTCCAAATGCTTCTAAAAACACCTTCATTGGATTCAGAAGGTTTCTTACAGTAGAAATATGCTTTTGTTTCACCTTAAATAGATGAACCTAGCCTAGCACAGCTCAATATCTGAAATGGCCCTAGTGGCTCCTCGAACTTCCACGAAGAAAAATCACTTGCAAATTACCTCTGTTGGCTATGAAACCTATGCCAATGGCTTCAGAAGGTCAAATAGACTTAACAATTAAAAAAAATCATCCAAAAAGGACTTTCCTAGCCAAAGTTATGGCCATTTAATCCCAACTACCAGTCGGTCCTAGAAAGACTCCAAGAAACTTTAGTTAGAGCCCAGATAGGCCCACCAATTATGGCGAGACTTCCCAAATTTGGTGCTTTGCCAACTTTTCCACCAGCTAAACCGCGCTCTAACTGCAGTTTAATTGAATGCCATGTCAATGGTTTATGGCTTGGCAGTTCTACATGGGATTGCGTGCCAGCACATTTTGTTGACCTGACCTTAACTGCGTGTTAACGCTGCACTTTGTGGTAATGTGACCACGTATTATATAACCAACACATTTTGTTGACTGTCGGTGAGGTTTTGGCCACGGTCTTCAGGCCTAGTCCTATGTATAAGGGACTGGCCCCCTTCGGGCCTCGCCCAAACCATAATTTAAAACATAAATAAAATTTATGTCATAAGCCTTTCAGTGTTCCAAAGCGCTAGTGTATTGGTAAGGCATGGAACCATTATAACGGAGGTCACAGGTTCAATACTTAGAATTTCCAAAAATGTTAAACATGTGCCCAACATACTTGCTGACATCATCCAGGCCACGTAGTGGCCTCTGGGCCTGCCACGTGGCAGCCTCTTATTCACTACCCCAAAGGAATATTCCTTGGAATATTCTTAAGAATATTCCCTAGAACATTCTTAAGAATATTCCCTAGAATATTCCAAAGAATATTATCTAGAATATATATTTTTTGAAACAAATTCAAAAATTAAGGGTTATTGGGTGATTTTGTTTTTGGCATAACTTCCTCATACGGAGACCATTTGTCGAACCATTCATGGCACCGGAATTAGGAGGATGAGCTCTATCCTTTCATTCAGGTTTGAACTAGTTCTGAACATTTTAATTTTTGAGCATTTTACGACACTTGGTCCTGAGCACCTGATCACACCTCGCAAATGAGAAGGCTTTTGGTCCCCAAAAACTTACTCTCCAAATTGAATTATAAAACAAATGAGAGAACAAAAATATCCTCTTCCTTTTAGCCAAATGAGCAGAAAGATAACCAAACTCTCCTACCTTGCCAACTGTTGTCATGGCGAAGTTTTGCTGAATACGCCAAGTACTTGTTGAATCCCAACAAAGCTTTCTCGCTAGAAAAATATGAAATTTATAGAAACCAACAATGACACTTGCTGATGTATGAGCTGAATTCTCCCATTGAATATGCAGGCTTGCCCATGTCACTATACCCATCAATGGTGACCTCTTTCTGCAAAAAGAAATCTGAATGTGACTTAGGCCAATACCCACAACAAACTTCCAAACATGAAGTAGCTGTAGAAGAAGGCTTTTACCGTCTGTAGCATGCTGAAAGTAATGCAAATGTTCATCCCAAAATTTTTGGGATACTTGCTACAAAACTTCTCAATCAAGTAAAGACCCATGCTGGAATTTAAGTCCTCTTGCTTGCTTGCTTTTCCAGCTCATAGAATTGTGCATTGCTTTGCACCAATTCCTTCCCTGCACCAAATGACACCAAAGGTATCTTGTGCAACAAGACAATCATCAACAACAAGTTGTCCTGAAATTATCTGAACAATGGACTCAACCATCAACATAACAAGTTTGTACACAACCGACACAAGTCGACAAAACATGTGCACGACAATCGACAATGTAAAAGTGTGCTCACAAGCGACACTAGTCGACTAACAACAAGATACATTTACAAACACATATGCATGTATTATGTACAATGAACTATATACAGTTCGACAAATACACCTACAACATCTATGTACAGGTGTAACTTCAACTCTTCTTTGCAAAAACCAACAGGTACATCAACCCAATAAAAACACATATGGGTGACAAGAGCTGAAATGAAAACATTGCTCCATGGAGACATTTTGCAACAACAAAACAAAACATGCATACATCCAACATTTCTATGTACAAAAGGAGTATGTCTTACTTTGTCAAGAAGTCCACCCACTTCTTACCAAGCCACTTCAATGGCGATTTTTGATGCTGCAACTTTTCCTCATGTGAAACTTCCTTGTCCACATCAATAATGGAATCTGTGGTTCCTCCTTCGCCAATATTCTTGTCATCCTGCTACATGTGTGTAGGATGACAGGTTGGATGTAAAATCCAACAATGAGAGACAACATGTCCCTTCTTTTGGCAAAAAGTGAAAATCTTATGCACCTTCATGGAAGGTAGTCTTTGCTTCATCTGTTCCCTGTATACTTTCTTCCTCATCCAGCACCTCGAAACATGATGATTGAATTGACCACAATATGTACAAGGAAACCTTCTTCCATTGAAGCATGTAAAATTATCATGCCTTGCAGAAACACAATCAAATTGATCATGATATGATTTATACCTCTTGTGTTGCTTTGCATGTTCATCTTTTTTGCCTCCATGAGGAGATGAACTAGGAGAGGCTTCAACTTTTAATTGCAGACTAACATCATAGTTCTTGTCTAAAAAACTGCTGAACATTGCGTGCTTGCCATAAGCTACATGTCTACCATTTTCTTGCCACAAAAAAGGCTTAAAGCAATGGCAATCCTCTTTGAAACAAATTTGACATATTTGCCTCATGGAACTTGGAACAAAAGTTACGTTTGAATTTGCCTCACATGCCTTCATGGCTTTTGAGTCCTCACCATAAGCTTGCACATAATGTAGTCCAAGATTCTTGGATCGTTCCTCAACAAAAATGGGTTCAATCATGCTTTGTGCATGCTTTCCTAATCCTTTGCCTTCATAACCCATCTTAATCATGAGCTTGGATCCTATTCCCATTGTATGCTTTTCGAAAGATCCTACATATCTTTCTGAAGAGGAAATTGAAGATAGATCAGAATGGATTACCTCTTTGTCAAGCATGTTCTTGGTCAAAGTCTCTTGGGCTTGCTGCAGCCGCAGCTCCATATCATGCAATATTAGAAGAAGTTCTTCCTTCTCTTGCTTCATTGCCAACAATTTCTCATGAAGCACCGTGCTTTCTCTTCTATCCTCAAACATGATCTGCACCATATCCTTCAAGACAAGGAATTCACACTTCATATCCTCATCAAAGAACCTTGTGAAGGAGGAATCTTGACTTGATGAAGTTGTCATTATAATGTCAATGAAAAAATTAACATCAACAATGTTCTTAAAGATTTTCAAAACAAATGACAAAGCTTTTTCACCCAAATGTCTTTACAACCATCACATTCAAGCAAGCAACAACAAACCAATTCAAGTGGAAATCGTGTTCAAGCAGCCATCAGCAAATCAACTCAAGTGAAATTATTGTAGTGATTTTGAGGACCTTTGGCGTAAGGAAAATATCTCTTATTCCTTTTTGTCTTCTCCAAGGCTGAGCTAATCAATAGCTATCCCCAAATTTCAGCAAACTCAAACAACATGCAGTTTGCAAAATAGTAAAGCAGTCAATATTCAACACTGCTTTAAACACCTTTCAAGCTATACAATCAAGCTACTGTGATGTCAATCAAGCAAACCAAGTGCTCTGATACCATCCTGATCTGAAAATGGAATGTACTTGATAAAGGGTGCAAGGTATCCATTTTCATTTATGTAAATGAGTGTACAAATACTCTAAGATTTAAATATGCAAATTGGTGAACTTCTTATTTCTCATACAGAGATAGACTGTAGGGGCATTTACTGGATATGTCACCTCTAAAGAGAGGATGAAATCCAGAAACTACCTGGTCCTCTACAGACTTTGCCTAAAGAAATAAGAAGTAAACACTCAGATTCAATTAAAAAAAAGACCTTGCTCAAACTTGACGTTATGCAAAATTTTAGCTTGAAAGAGGTGTATGTATTTTCTTCTGTTTATGTGTTTCATATTGATTTTTTTCAGCTGGTATTATGCATATATATCAGACATATAAGGCAGAAAATAAACATCACACATAACATCAACATTAATAAGGAGTTCACCCCAATCTCGTGGGCTACATCTCGTGTGAGCTCTAGTCAACTAGACTTGGCTCTTTGGGATTATGGCTTGAATTCTTTTACAAGTTCAACACTCAACTCCAAAAGGTTATTGAATGAACCTATGGGTTTAGAAAAACCATATACATCCCTGTCATGGTTGTCCTGTTTGTGTAGGCAGATCTAGGCTCCCTTGGACTTGATTCCTTTATTAAGTGCACTAAGCTTCCCTGAGCTTCTTAATGGCACAAACTTCTTGAGAAAGATTCAAATGTCTCTAAAACCTCTACTAATATCTCCAGCACATATCTGACATAAACAAATGACTGTTCATTTTCTCAAAATGAGCACTGCATCCTCGATCTAAGCCTTTTCCCATGGTTGGCTCTAGGTTGCCTGGAACTTCTCTTTAGCATCTTAGCCTTTAGAAGTCTCCAAATGCTTCTAAAAACACCTTCATTGGATTCAAAAGGTTCCTTACAGCAGAAATAGGCTTTTTTTTTCACCTCAAATAGATGAACCTAGCCGAGCGTAGCTTAATCTCTGAAATGGCCCTAGTGGCTCCTAGAACTTCCATGAAGCAAAATCACCTGCAAATAACCTCTGCTAGCTATGAAATCTATGCCAATGGCTTCAAAAGGTCGAATAGACCCAAAATAAATAAAAAAAAATGGTCCAAAAAGGACTTTCCTAGACAAAGTTATGGCCATTTACTCCCAACTACCAGTTGGTCTTAGAAAGACTCCAACTAACTTTAGTTAGAGTCCAGGTAGGCCTGCCAATTATGGCTGGACAGCCCAAATTTGGCGCTCCGCCAACTAAACCGCACTCTAATTGCAATTTATTTGAAAGTCATGTGAACGGTTTATGGCTTGGCAGTTCTGCATGGGATTGCGTGCCAACACATTTTGTTGACCTGCCCTTAACTGCGTGTTAACCCTACACTTTGTGGTAATGTGACCACATATTATATAGCCAACACATTTTATCGACCACTGGTGAGGTTTGGTCCATGGTCTTCGGGCTTGGTCCTATGTATAGGGGGTTGGCCCTTTTCTGTATCCATAATTTAAAATTTAAATAAAATTAATGTCGTAAGCCTTTGAAGGTTCCAAACCGCTGTTGTATTGGTAGGGTATGGCGTTCTTATAATGGAGGTTGGGGTTTCAATACTTAGAATTTCTAAAAATTTTAAACATGCCCCCCACCATACTTGCTGATGTCATCTAAGCGATGTGGTGGCCTCCGGGCCTACCACGTGGTAGCCTCCTATTCGCTGCCCAAAAGGAATATTTTTAGGATATTCTTAAGAATATTCCCTGCAATATTCCAAGGAATATTCTACAGACTATTTTTTTTTTTGAAACAAATTCAAAAATTAAGGGTTATTGGGTGATTTTGTTTTTGACATAACTTCCTCATACGGAGACCATTTTTCAAACCGTTCATGGCACCGCAATCAGGAGGACGAGCTCTATCTGGTCGTTTAGGTTTGAACTAGTTCTGAGCACTTTCATTTTTGAGCATTTTACAACACTTGGTCTTGAGCTCCTAATCAACAAAAAATTTAAGTATTCTACAAATTGGTCAATATCAGTGTGCCAATAACCCATATATAAAAAAATTTAACCGAGTCTGAATGGACTTGAACCCACGACATTCAAGGAGAAAACCAAGCCATATAACCAATTGACCTAATGGGAGAGTCGTTAACTGTTAGAACCCTAATACATGTGTACAAAACAATATTCCTCGGGGGCCAAACCACAATGTGTACAAACATCAACATAGCTCGCAGGAGTAGTACTCGCAACCACAATGTATATATATCTATATATTATATATATATATAAATATATATATATATATATATATATATTAATATATTTATCAAAATCCAGGCTTGTGAGCGATCAAAATGTCAATCAAACACTCTGTAATGACTTCATAGATCAACACAACCATAGAGATCGAATTTGAACTCGTGATAAAGATATATTAATTTGTTGTTCAAATGTATCTTTGTTGAAGTTATTGCGCGTGTATATATATTATTCATTTGGACCTGGGGCTTATGAGGACTGACCTTGAGGCTAACCGATATTATAATATAAGTACTCTCAATTAGCAATGGAATTGATGCTGCCCATATGAAAATGGACTGTAGGGCTTAGCCCTTCCATAATGTTATCATGCTAGAATATCATGTCCATATTTTAAGGCTCTCGGTGCTTAGGATGCTAACCATATGACCATACCACATGACCCGGTCCTCAGGGGTCAATGTTCATCGACAAGCTGATGTAAGCATGATTTCATCATGCCACATGGTGGCCCATGAGGGGAGCCATGTGGAACACATTTTTTGGTGTTTTACTAATTCAAAAGTGCCTTTTGTAATTTCCATATGGCATTCCATGATGGTGCCATGTCACCCTACTAACATGTCAAGCCACATCATTATTACATCATCTTGTTGCCACATCATTTCCTTTCATCCTATAGCCAACTGCCACATGTTACTATAATACCATGTCATCAGGTTTGGCCATCCTCAAGATGCTATTTCATCACTACCACATCATCATCTTAAGCCAATAATAGCATGCCATGTGTCACTATCATCATCATTGTTAGAGATTCCACATCACAATTGACTGTGCAAGGGAGTCCATGTGGCATCTCATCAAGGGGTCCATGTGTCGCTATGGGACTATGACAACATGGAGGGGTGACATTTTTTAAACCTAGGGCAAGTTGACACATCCTTTGTCATTCAATTCTTCATCCGATTTCCAGATCCATTAGGTATGAGTAAACATGTACAAATTTTAGTGCTCTGAAAGTTCATGGAGGTTGGGTTGCTATCTACGATCAATCTATCTAAGAAAAAAGATCCACTTTGAAACATGTGTGATTTTTAACAAATTTGGGGTTTGTGCATTTTCCCCCATAGTTTAGATCCTTTGATAATGATTATATTCAAATCGCCATAACTTCTCATTCGGGAGGAGTTTCCCAGTGTGTGATATAGTGTTAGAAAGGTCTCTGAGAGATCCAAACATACCATCCATAGTCTCATTAGAGAATCACAACATCGACAAAAAAAATATTTTTGTATATGTATATAAATACCACTACATATGGTATGGTGAGAATGATATCCTCTATACCTGATCACATCATAGGTTCCAAAATCTTATGCCTCGTGTCTTGTTAGAAATTAAATAACAGAACAATGAAACACATAAAATATCGTTGAAAAAAAAACATAGAAAATCATGAAACAAGAGAGACACATATATACATGGTTCACCCAATTTGGAATACGTCCATAGAGAAACAAATATTCCTTCCTTTTATGTTATCCAACAAACTGAAGGGATACAACCTACAACACATTTGCTATAAATTCATCTTTGCTCTCACACAATGTCCTCCATTTTACTCTCACATAATAATAAACAATTGCATTACAATGTCCTCCATTTTACTCTCACATAATAATAAACAATTGCATTACAATTCCCTGATATAATCTAAGGGTTGCCTTTTAGGGAAAAAAACCCTAAATTAACATAATTTCTATCGTTAGATCTTCCTCCTAATGAACGGCCTATATTGAATACAAAATGACAATAGTTTACAAGGAAAATTTGCTCAAAATTTTGCTTTCCTGGACCCCCTAGCAGAAATGGGGGGGGGGGGGGGGGTAAAGGCCCACCACACCCCCTCATTAGGGACTGGGATCCAAACATAGATGAAGCAAAACCTATGAATCCAGAAGATATTTAGGCACCACAACCAACATTTCCATACTTTGTACATGAGAAATAATAACCAAAGAACTTACTTTGATACTTGGTAATAAGAGGAGATGTTGATCTTTTGGAATTAATTTTAGAGGAGCCATGTGTCCTTGCCATTCAAACCTTGCACGGGCCATACTCATTTTTGGATCTCCAACACCTAAAATTCAAACCTCTTTGAATTCATTTGATAAAGGCATGCAAGAGATCAAGCTATCATACTAATTCATGAATGATGTTGCTGCTTTATTAGGCATCCCATTTGACATAAAAAACACTTGTTGTAATCAATGACAACACTATGTGAAACAATCTCCCAATTTTTCATTATTGGAAACACCAACAGACATTGATGGTCATTGATGGCAATGGATAGATCTCTCCCTGACATTTTGTTGGGGACTCCCCTTGACCTACTGCGAATATTATTCCTTCTTTCTCTCCTTCCCGATTTCTCCTTTACTGGATTCCTCTTTAATGTTTTCATTCTCTTCCCCAATGTCTTGCTTGTCAATGTATGTCAATGTCTACATTCTCTCCCCCTTTGACATCAATGACAAAGGAACATGTTTGTTTACCAATTCTTCCATGACTGTGTGTGGACCTAATCCTATTGTAAATGGAGTCTCCCCCTAAGACCATGTTTCCTTTGTGCTTAAGATCTTCATCTATAAGTTTGTTCAATTGCTTTCCAATTGTTCCTAAACTTTCCCTATGGACCTGATGGTGTCTTACCCCGGGACCATGTTTTTTTTGTACAAAATATATTATAAGTACATTCTAATGCTCTTCAACTTATTCCTAGATTTCCTATGGATCTATGGACCTGATCAATAAAATACCCCCCTATCAATATGTTTCCATCTTTGTGAAAATACTTCCTCATATACATATTCCTCTTGGTATCATGTTTCTACCCTCATACCAATAAATTATTTCTTGCAAATGATCATCCTTCCTACATAATATTGCTACTTCAAGTTTTAATTCAAATAATTATGACCTTGTAGAAGCCTTCATCAAGGGATTAGAGTTGAGGGATCATATCTAATATTAGTTATTATTATTTCATTCTCCATCCCATAATGTTCATTCTTGGGTTAAAAGAGAGACTGTAATGTTCCTAAACAAGAATTTAAGTGATAAACCAATTAAACAAACAATGCAACAATGGAAAATTAAAAACATTTAGTAAACACCCATGAAACATTATAATATTAGAACTGTTGAGTCATATATTATGAAATATAAGAGCATGAGTACAATATATAAATGGAGTAGTGCACCTGGTCTTGTCTCAAGGACAAGCTGGATCAAACCCAAGTGGTAGAATAGCTAGAAAGATGGTTGTTTAGCTGCTGCTCTACTATGCTTTGCGCTATCTCAGTAAACTACTTATCTGCTGACTTTGGCTTGCTAGAAAGTGCCCAAAAATTGCTCAGAAAATTCTACCGTTTTAGCCTTAGACTCCTTGGAAGAAACCCAGAAAAACCCAGAAGGGAATTTCTCTGATTTTGATTTTGGATTTTTGGCCTCATGGGCGCTACTCTCCAACTACTTCAGCTGACTTTCAGCCTGCTGGAAAGTGCCCAAAAACTACCCAGAAAGTTCTACCATTTTAGACTTAGACTCCTTGGACAAAACCCAGAAAAAACCAGAAGAGAATTTCTCTGATTTTGACTTTGGAATTTCACCCTTTTGGGAGCTGCTCTCTAACTACGTATACTGGCTTTCGGCCTACTGGAAAGTGCCCAAAAACTACCCAGAGAATTATTCCCTTTTAGCCTTAGACTCCTTGGACAAAACCTAGAAAAGCCCAAAAGGGAATTTCTTTGATTTTGACTTTGGATTTTCAGCCACTTGGGTGGCTAAATCAACCTTTGCGTATTTCTAGCTGCCCAGAAAACACGCAGTCCCTTCCTCTACATGGCTGGCTAAGCTATGAATCGCTACTAAAAACTCTTGCAATCTATGTGGAATAGCCTCCCTAGGGCGGGCATGGATGGTCCCCCAAAGTAGAAGTTGAATCTTCCCTGCGGAAGACTCGCTAAGCAGTAGAGTGTAAAAGAGTGAGTTTGTTTGTCAAATATTCAAAATTGAAAACAAAATAAGAGTTGATATCTCTTTATAACTCCTTGGGCCCCCTTAGCCTCATGTGGGCCCCTCCATCCACCCATTCGATTTTCCCTCCAAGCATATCAAATGGCTAATTTAAACTCTTATGTGGTTGGCCCCTACATTCCACTAGCAGCTAAATAAAGTCGATTTGGCCTCTAAGTCCCTAAGTCGACAGTGTGGGGCCCTCTTCCTTAGTAAAAAATGTGAAAAATTGTGTAGCAAAATCCTATTACTAATGTGTTTGAGAAGGGACATGACAGTCCTCCCTTCCTAAATGTTGCTTGCCCTCAAGCAACCTCAAAACTGGGTGCTCCAAAATATGCTCACCCTCCCAAGTGGCATCCTCATCTGGCATATTCTTCCAATGCGCCAAACATCACTTATCCTCAAGCAATGACTAAACAAACACCCTCTCTGACTGTGGACCCCCACTATCACTGCAAACTTCACCAACGTCCCAAATGTGCGATTAGATCGTCGTTGATTGTTGTACTATCCTATAGTGAAGGAGTCCCTTGATACCAGGATCCCAATCCAACCTGATCAACGTGAAGCCCCCCTTGCTCCACTCACTATCCTACCAGATATGGGCATTAGAACCCCTGTGTCTATCACCAATAAGTAGAGCATCTTGACGATGTAAAACTCTGCCCAAATCCTCATGAAGCTGCTCTACCGAATAGTCCATCTCATGCACTACAAGAGTAAACTCCTTAAGATGCAACCCAATCCTAGTGAAATTGAATCCTTGTCTACCTGGGCCTCCCCTGATCTCCTCCTATCAATCACCCTGCCACACCGATGAAGTTCCCCACACCATCAAAGAATCACTAAAACCAAATGGAACATCTGCATGACCCTCCCCTATAGAAACCAATTCAACTCTATGGGTAGTTGAAATGCTCGACCTTGTTATGCGAGAATCCCCTGCCCATCACAGAAGGAACCTATCCTGCTAACATCGTGACACTTTGGTCATGAATTACTACCTAGAATGCTCATACCAAAATATTCTTTCCCATAACTCTCAACCATAATCTATGCGACGATCGAGGCTATGCAAATCTTACCAAAGTGACTCAACAATGCGAGCGCCTATCACTCCATGGCTAGCCCAAATCTTGAGCAACAATCTGCCTTCTCCTATAGTGAGGAATTCGGTGATTGACCATGTGTCTGCCAGTGAATGAATCAGTCCGCTTGTTATCCTGACCATGCTCACTGAGGAGTGGAGTATCCCTCCAATCCATTAGATCCCTGGATCCCATAACCATACTGGAGGTTGTTACGAAACCAGCTCAAGAAAAGATAGAAAAGATAGATCAACGCCTTAGAATTCAGCCTCTTTGAGGGGGCAACCTCCTTTACATT